>PVHY01005168.1:0-85651 GCA_004024945.1 Uropsilus gracilis | reverse complement strand
CCCCCCCCCCCGTTTGGGGACTCTCTGCTCGTTTACCTGCTTAAAATGCTGTCAATAAATTCAGCATGGGGATGGGCCCACCTCACCCAGTATCAAACCCTGACAGCTGCGGTCCCTAGAATAGTTCACTCTGCAACGTTCCTTTGCAGCCTTATCATAGCTGCACTTCACTGACTTCCTCATTGAAAAAATGTGCTTCAGTTCAAAGCACAGAATCTGCGTAGCTCATCAGATGATAGCGCAAGACACAGCAGTGTCCCTGGCCTCCAAGCATCTGGGGGCTATCTGTCTAATGAATCAATGGGCAGATCTAGGGCTGGGTCCCCAGTGTCTTCAGCCTTGCCTTGGCTTTGCCCCAGCTGGTCTGCGGTCCAGGCGCTCATATGAAAGGACACCAGTAAGGCACGTATTTTTAAAAAGGCTAAATAAAAATGAAAAAGGGTGAACTTGACTGACGACGTACGTAAGGCAAGAGGCTTGGTTCACTGTTCACTCCACAAATGCTGATCAGAAAGTGCAGTATTATTTTTAGGTTTTTCGGCCAGCCATCCGCAAGCGTCGTCCACACGTTCTCCACCTCCGACCAGGCCAGCTCATCGCCATACTAGGTCAGAAACAAACCGCACAGACTGTTAGGAGCGACTGTCCATCAACCCCAAACGTGTCACCTCATAAAATACGAGAAAATAGCATCCTGACAGTTATGGTTTTCTTCCTTCTACAGAAAGTTATTTCCTTCACTAATTAAAACAAGAACAGGGCAAATAATGTGCAAATAACGACACATCTCACAAGAAGATCTTCTCAACAGAGGGGTTCGCCGTGCCCATCAGCTTGGCCTGCGTGGCTGTACCTACCTCTTTGTCTGCGCTGACCTGGCTTACTCCTCCTACCAGCTCTGTGAAGCTAGAGGCGAGCACAAAAGCCATCTTACCTTTGCGGTCATGTACATCAGATTGTTCAAAACCATGGCCGTGGCCTGCGGGGACCCCCAGCCTTCTCCCCGCAGCCAGCGCCGGCTGGTGACCATGAGTTCTCGGTCTTTTAAGGCGTCATCTTCCTCGTCGTCATGTCGCCTGGCTGTGGGCAGAGGCTTCAGGTCGACCAGCTCAATGTTGTTCATCCATGGCAGCAGGTAGTGCAGCATGACCTGCCTTCCGGCGGGGTGGGCAGTCTGGATCCTCTGACTGATCTCTGGGAGCAGAGACAAACCCCAAGAGGGCACAACCCATCAAGCGCCAGTCCTCTTTGATTTGTTACGAAATTCAGTACTTTCAGGGAAGATTTCGTTTGTTCACTGATAAAAAGCATGAGGGCCATTTCTCCTCTGTAACAGATCCGACACCTTGGTGAAGTGACAGAGAAAGGCAACGACTAACATCTGTCACCTTCTGACTTTTTACATAAATGACCCTATAGTGGTCAAAATAAATGTGCACTGTCGGTGGGGTGGCAAGACGGTCCAACTACTACGGAAAACAGTGCAGCCACCACACCTCAGAAAATGAAAACCAGAACCTCCACCTGGTCGAGCAATCCTACTTCTGGGTACACACCCCAAAGAACCAATGTGGGCTGTGAACGAAGGGGTCTGTGCACACACGCTCATGGCAGTACTACAACAGCCAAGGTGTGGAAATGACCCAAATGGCAGTTTAGTGGGGAAGCGAGAGTGGAACACGCCTCTGCCCCTGGGAAAGGCGGAAAATCCCACCCCCATGCGACAGTATCAGCATTGGCTCCAAGTGAAACAAGCCAGTCAACGGGAACACACACTGCACGGCTCTCTCTCTCCAGACGCGGTGTCTGAGGGGCCAAATCTGTAGAAATAGAAGGCAGATGGCGGCTACCAAGGATTCAGGAGAGGGGACGGTGCACTACTGTGGGTAAAGTTTCAGCTCTGAAGGATGCTAAGTTTCTGAGAGGATTTCACAAGAGTGCGGCCATAATAACACTCGTGAACTGCACAGTCAAAATGACCAGTACAAATGTTATGCGTTTTTAAGCTGCAATAAAGACATATAATTGTAATGTAAAAGACTTTATCCACAGGCTGGTTAAAACGGACCTACAAAGACTCTCAGGAAAGGCTGTGGTTCATTCTCGAGGTGACTCCTCTGAGGTTAGGGAATGATCAACTGGCAGAGGACTCATGTGTTTTATTTATTTCCATAAGTAACTTAAGCATCTTCCTCCCCGATGCTTCTTTCGCCTCATTAAGCCCTGCACGTAAGCACTGGCAACGAGAATCCTTGTGTACCAGAGAAGCTGCCTGAACTTGGCCGACCTATCACCCCCTCTCTCTTCCAATATGTTAGCCTGCAGAGAGGGTAACGCAGCAGCTGGAATTTGTTCACGGGGTTACGGAACAAATTCAACACGGTGCCACTGCGGTGCTCCCGTCAATGCTTGGCACAGAGTTACACTCGATTCTAACGCCTTCCGAGAACCCCTCCTGGTCACGCACTGCTGTTCCTTCGTTTGGATTAAGATAGCTGGGGTTCTGAATGTCGGTGAACACTGAGAAGAGACTGGGGGAGCCAGTGCGGTTGGGAGCTGGGGCCACAGGAGCAGCGGCTGCTGTTTTTTCTGTGACTTCTGTGGCTTCCGAGGACCGGTTGGACTTTTCCGGTTTCAGGGCAAAGCCCCACAGTAGGGCCACAACAGCAAAGTGAGTATCTGTGTATCAACGCACGTCCTGTGATGCTGGAAGGGCAGTGAGGGCTTGGGAGTGATGGCTGCTACCTACCAAAGCAAACAGGGATACTGCTCGCAGAGCTGCACGTTAGGGAGAGTTTCGGTTGCTTTCCCTTCCCACTGCACTCAGGTCAATCAGGAATGGGAAGCAATTTCTAGGCCTGAAACAGCTACCATGAAAAGACACCAAAGCAGGTTAAAGCTACTGTGCCTGCAGCCCACATGGAAGAAAGGACCCACTGCAGTGGCCTGTAATTCCCTGGATTCTCATTCTGGTGCGTATCCAAAGTTCAGCCTAGAACAAGGTCTTGCTGCAGGTGAAAAGCAAGAAAACTAGCTGTGTCTTTGTGTAGTAATGGAAACGTCTCAGTTTAATAAGACAATACAGGGGTATTTGCAATCCAGCACTTCAACTGGCAGAAAGATAAACTAGATGGACTCTAGAAATTCTTCTAAATCTGAATCCTGGAAGACCTCAAAGATTTTTGCCTATCGCATGGTCCTGATATTCTGGAAACCCTGGCAGGAATACTCGTGGGCTCCAAGGAAAGTAAGTGGGACAAGAAAGCCATGTGTTCTGTTTAAGGCAGACCAGGCCCTTTCCCTGTGCTCCAAGCTGTTATTTATAGAAAGAAGCCTTATAGAAAGAATTTATAGAAAGAATCCTTATCTTGCCCTTTCTTTCTTATTAATAACAGGACAGTACATAAGACAAAATATGTACCAGAAGATTTAGATCTATAAAAGAAATGCTTTTAAATTACACGTGAAGTCCTCTTCCAAGCTCCCTTCCTCACCCCATCAAGGAGTGGGGTGGAGAAGGGAGGAGAAGCGAGGAGAAGGGTGAAGTCCTGTAGAGACCAGTAAATTCATAAGAAGCTGGGTATCATGACAGATCAGCATTAAGAGTTCTTATTTTAAAAACATTCTTTTATATAAAAATGTCTTATTTTGATTCAAATCAGATTTCACATATTTACAATTTCCTAAAAGCGGTCTCTGGGGGAATGATGGCTAAAGAAAAACTATAAACCAGTTCCATGATCATACCTGAGAATATGGCAAGAGTGAGTTCAGGATACGCCCTTGCTAATTCCTCGGACAACTGGTAATAGGAAACAGAATACAGATGCGGCAGAGGAGACAGCTGGCTGAGGACTCCATCTGTTCTCTGAACCTCCAACTTGTGAGCATAGCGAAACATCTTCGGTTCCAGGATCTATAGGAATGTAAGTCCATCAACTCAAGGCTTACAAGCCCTCTAAATGATCAGCTACAAGCCTTCCAAGGAATATTACAGCTTAAAAACTATTTAGTGATATATATGAGACACAGAACATGTCAGATGTCAACTTCTAATTCCAAGAAATGTCTTCGAAAGACTCTATATAACTTTAAAAGGAGTTATATCCCTTATTGCCAATATTTTAGGTTAGTAGACTAAAAGCAACTTAATATACAACTATTTGGAAAGATGTTTCGCTTTTCCAGTTCAAAAAAGACTACATACAACATGCATAAGTAAAAAATACATCTTTAAGCAGGTCTTGCTTAAACATGGGGCATAACTCAAGGTTCTTCTGACATTACACTATGTGCAGAGCTGTGCTGCTGAGCCCCCACCCATCAGTGCAATCGGTATCTACTGAAATTCCATTCTGAACTCTTGGTTAAGAGTGAAGAGCCTCATCCTGTCATCAACTAGTTAAAAAAGTTGTAATAATAATATATGCCTGCTTGGCAAATTCACTGTCTAGGTTATTACTCAGTCTAATAAAGAAAAAAATTATACTACATTTAAGAGCTGATTATTTTCCCTGTTCTCTCAAAAAAAAAAAATTGACTCACTTGAATTTTATCTGCTGAACAAAAATAGTTACCTGAACACACAAGTTCTAACCACTCAATTTCTCTAAGTGCTTTGACACACACATGCACACACATGCGCACACACACGTGCATCATCCCCTACAATACACTTCCGAACAGTCTGTACTATTTACAAACCTAAAGGACCCAGATCATCTTTGGTGTCAAGCTTTAAAGATAACTAGGAACGGACACCACACCTTGCCCTTAAAAATAGAGCCAAACTTCAGTCCACATTCCTGAGTTTTTTTAACACAGAAAAAAAAGCATGAACATCTGTTGACTAACCTGTAAAAGCTGCATAGCAACTTCATAGACGCTGCGAGAAGAGTCCGCAGCTTTAAACAGGATCAGGTTGAGTAGCATCACCGTGTCACACTGACAATCCCTAGGGACAAATGTTCATGTCAGGGAACTGTGTTCCGAGGCTCCGCCCGGGTCACACACAGGGCGCGGCCAGGGGACCAGTCTCTTTCCAAGCGAAAAGCACGAGGACGCGTGGCCCAGGTTCTCCCTATTTTGGGCAAGTGTCTTCGGGGCTTAGGAAAACACTTGTTTCACCCTAGTTCAGAATTCTAAGGAAACGTCTTCTCTGAAATAGGCAACGGCAGGACAGACGGTCCGCAGCGTACCTGTTCTGGAACACGCTGGCTATGGCCTTGAAGCAGCCGGCCGCCACCCGCGGGGAGCCCGTGTAGCAGCGGTCCACGGCCCAGTACATGAGGTTGCTCTGGTCAGGGTTCAGCTCCAGCAGCAGGGTGACCGCTTCGCAGCCCAGCTGATGCACCTGCGTCAAGGTCGCCGCGCGACCCCAGGGAGAGAAGGTCAGGGGTTATTTAGTCATCAGCTTCTTTACATTTGCCTCCTGAGAAAGGCTGCCCGTTTTCAGGTATTTCATCACAAAGTCTAGCCTGCTTTGGTTCAACTTCCTATTTGATTCGGTCAGCAGAAAAAACAACCTGGGCACATGACAGTTGGCTCCTGCTTTCTCCACGAGACTCTGAGGAGGATGTATCCTCAGCAGAGCCCGGAGGAGGCTGATGAATATGAAAAGCGATGAAGTGCTTGCAGAATAACACGTCATTAGAGTCTCCAGTTATTTTGGTCAAGCTGTGTTCTTGCTTTTGATAGCCCCAATAGAAAAATTATTCTGATGAGGAGGGGGAGAAAGGGGGATGAGGGTCCTATTTTAAAGTGTAAAGTGTCTGTGTGTATGAGAGGAAGAAGGGTCATCGTAGGGAGGACAGGAAAGAGTGATTAATTGGGAAGTGGTCAAAATAACAAAAAATGAAGCCTAGCAAGTAACATATTTCTTGAGCTTCCATGGAACTCAATATAGTCTCTAATAATATTTTACTGATTGACTTTGAACTCTATTATAAACTAGATGTGTTTTACCCCATTAATCCTATAATATAAAAGGGAAATTGAAATTATTCAAAACAAACAAAAATTATTCCTATAAGCAGTAAGAATGAAGACATTTCTTGGATTAGGGTATGCTATTTAATTTTATGTTTACTGCATATAATTTCAACTTATCTAAAAGAGACTGATTTTCAGTGGACCATATACAACCTAACAACAACATGGCACTTTATTAGGAGCTGAAGGGCTGGTCATAATTACCTTTTTGTCCAGAGAGTCCAAAATGTTATCCAACCATTTGTACAAATAGCCATCAGATGACAGTCCTACATTATCTGCAACAGGGCCACAACATAGTACAGCAGACATAGCCTTCAAACAATAATAGTAGAATTACATTTCAAACATTCAGGAGGTTAAGAGTTGGTTGCTTAATGAGAAGAGGCAGGATATTTGACTAATGCTCATGGAGCTGCAGTATCTTTAATTCACTTCTTTACAAGAGTCAGCGCAGCTGGATAACCCATCCCTCCTCCCTGAGAGCGGGGCTACTCCTTGCTAGAGTTCTGCAGCAGGGAGAAGGGCGGGGAGCCTGTGGACAATAGTGTCCACTCCAGGCAAACAAACAAGCGTGGGGAGGATGGAGTCTGTGCATCCAGACCAGTACAGGGAACCTCCGCAGTAAGTATGGAGCAACACACTGCCTCGGGGAGGGGAGCGCGCAATCATCCTGAAGCATCAGGCGGGATGCAGTGCAAGCAGGAGTGCGCACCAGCCTGTAGCCCTTTTCTCTTGAGGGGGGAAGCAGACCTGCTGAGGGCTGTGGAGAACCTAGACACTGAGACGGGGACCTGGAAGCTCATTCTGCACAGAGCAGCTCGGTCTGACCGTGAAGGGAAACAGCAGTAACCACCTTTTCAGCCCAGCAGTGCCCCCTCACCCAAGACTACGAGAATGAAGGCTGCCTCTGGGCTCCCACGCCCCACTGTCCTCCTTTCTACTCTCTTGATAAACAAGGAGGGCTCCAAATCTGCATTCCGAATGTCACCTGCAAGGTCAAAACCCAGAGGACAAAATGTGGAAAAAGGTGACAGAGCTGACTGCAAGTTTTAGGACGGAGAACTAGAGGAACTAACAGAGAGAGCATCAGGAAGGTGTTCAGTGAAGTCTCAGCCTCAGTTAAACACAGAAAGGCAGGTTCAGTACATTAGAAAGGGTATCTGGGAACAAAAGGAATTCATCACAGAAACAAGCGATTTTAAAATACTTAAGCAGAAATGATCAATATAAGGAAAGCACTGCCAGAACTGGGAATGGCCATGGAAAGCTTAGTTAGTGAAATTAATCTTGCTGAGGAGAGAGTTCAGAAACAGGATCTAATAATATGCCAGTAACTGAAGTGGAAAAAGAGAGAATCATAAGAGTTAGGAAAAACATGAAATATCAGTCCACATGAGAAGAGGAAACAAAAGTAGTGGGGATCCCAGGTAAAGGGAGAAAGGAGCAGAGACCCCATTCAAAGAAATAATATCCAAGAGTTTTTCATATTTAAGAAACTAACCAATCACAGACAAGAAGCAGACAGAAGACTCAAATTTCCAAATGTGAAATGACTTACACCAAGATACACCGATGCTCAACATTCAAAACAATTAAGAAAAGAACGTCTAATGTTGCTGAGAGGGAAAAAAGTATGTCTTCTACTCCAACTACTTCCTCGGGCTCTGAGCAGACTCTTCAGCAGAAGCCTGACACACCAGAAGAGAGGGGAATGACACAGTCACAGTGCTAAAGAATGAAAGCTGCCGGCTGAGAACCATCCTCTCTCACTCATCATCATTCACACGTGATGGAAAAGTGACAGCTTACCCAGGTCAGCCAGAGCTAATGGAGCTTATCACAGCCAGATCTGCCCCAATGCTGAAAGTTCTCGACATGAAAAGAAAAACCAATGGAACACAAAGTCTTGAGCTCAGTAGTAAACAGAAACGAAGAATCAGAAACATAAATAAGAATCTAGATAGACTCAGAGCAAAACACCAAAGGGGAGGAAGAAAAGCACAGAATCTATATAGTCAAATGATGACGAGCCAACACCAGAGAAAAAGACTATTCTAGACAAGAGAGGGTAAAGCAACCTCTGCAGCTAAGACGCAGAGAAAGAAACGAAGACACTGAGAGGACCTTGAGGGAAATACATCCAAATGGAAAACCAGAAACACTGTTCCAGGGCAAAATGACGATAACCAGGGACTCCCAAATCTGCCTGCTCTCCGCAGCTTCTGTCACCTCCCTGCAGAGCTCCACCCTGCCCCAGGCGGGACAGGGAACCCGCCACCTCCTCTTTCTGTGGCTATCACAACTAGAGGGACTGAAAAACAAAAAACAGGATGGCAGTTAGCAGGCCTCACGTGTCAATAATTAACCTACACGTTGACTCAATTAAAAGACTGCGTAGGAACTACCACCCAACTGTGGGATCTCACTTCAGATCTACAGACAAACAGGTTGAAATCCGGGTTAATTCTGTGACTTCCCTGCATTGTGTGTTGCACATCTAAGTGTCCTGACAGTTCATGTGTCTGGACACAGAAGGCCAGCGTGGATTCTAGTGGTGTCAAGCAGGAGAAGAAAGCCCTCGCCTCTGCCAGATCAGGCCCGAATTGAACTTCACTCTAAACGTAAGAGAGAACTCAAGTCGCTCGGTAGATACCTTTAGCGCACAGTACTGATGCCTGTTAATCTGCATATTTCTGTCACTGTATCTGTCCAAGGGCGTAAACATGATGCTGAAAGGCCCCGCCCAGTGACTGAACAGCATAAAGAGACTGTGCCGAAGGCTCTGCTGGGGAAAAATACTTCTTCTCTGGTGCACTGGAAATAAGAAAATAGACGGGGAAAGTTAAATTTCATTTCTTTTTCTTGCGACATGCATGCCAAGTTATTTGCTACTGCAGAGACAGCCCTGCAGAAGAGAAAGCAAACACTTCCATGTTGACACCTACCCCAAGCCTTTCTACAGCAGGAACCATCATAGAGCGTGCAAGCCACAAAGCCTGTGTGGGTCACAGCACGACACAGCGTCCGGGGGACAGGAGGTCATGGCATGCAATGCCATCTGGAGGCTGTCAGGACCCTGCTTCCCCAGGCGCATTCTTGCTGGTGACATGGACACTGGGCCATGACTTGATGAGAACACACCTCTAGACCTTTGTCAACGGTAAGTGAGGGCCTGGGACTAGATAGCTTGTCTTTAAACTACGCTGTCAGCAGTGCAGCTGTTATGAAAGGCTCCTTCCATGGAATCCTGACATATGGAAGCGGGGGCGGGCTGATCTAACTGAAGTAAGCTATAAGGTGATGGCACTGGAGACCCTCAGGACTTGGAGATAAAATGCAGGTTAGAAAATCGCTGGTTATATGAGCTCCAAGCACTGCTCCTCTTTAACTTGTGTTCCCCAAGTTCTCTGCATCAGCCCTTGTTAAGGAGACGTAGCAGTATTACAGTGAATCAGTGTAGGTTTTTAGACTAGTAAACAGGAGGTTCGCAGGGGACTGAACTAGTCTTTTACACTGGGATGGGATGGGGGGGGGTCCCCCATCAGAATACTTGCCATTTTCTTCTATGAGTGTTACTTGCCCCTAACACTCAAAATAAGGTTCTTGTCCCTGAAATGGATCTATCTAAAGGAGTCTCTGCAGGATCCTTTTATAAAATGCAACCTGTGCTCTTGCCTTAAAAGTCAACTTTTTGACACTGCTTTTGAGGTAACAAAATAACTTGATTTGTCCAGAAACAGAAAGAAACACTTGTATTTTCTCTGCATGTCAAAGGCTACAGGTACATGTTTGTGCCTCATGCTTGTAAAGAATATGATTTTTCAAATGCAATTGCATATATGAATTTTCCTATTGTCTAAGCCAGTGCCTGTGCATACACCAAGTGCTTATAAGCACACATCTGTTAAAGGAATCAATCAATTCACATCCTTATTATACATTTCCCTATTACTTAAAGATATCAGGTAATGCCATCGTCAAATTTTATTTGGAGCATTATGCTATGCTCGTGTATTAAGAAACAGTTTGAGATTATTCTATTGATTTCTTCAAATTTTATCTTCATCTCTTGAATACTACTGAAAATCAATGCTGGGTTTCCTTTTGATTTCCAATCACTGACACTAATCCAAAGGTTACCATGATATGCTGGCATATTTTTCCAATGTGCCAGAAGTGCTTTACTGACTTATATCGCAAAACCTTAGGGGGGAAGGAAAAAATATAAAGGTCCCACAATATTCAATAATGGTTGAAGAAACTGACGCGTACCTGGAACATTCTGAATGATATTCGCCACTAAGGCACTAAAATGGCATCGTATATCCTTCAGTGTGTCAGAGTCTTTTTCATTTTCTGCTTCCAGGAGTTGTCGAGTTAAATCTACATATTCCAACAAAGTGTTGTTGAGGAAATGTGTTTCATTATCAAGGCCACCACTCGCACTGAAAATATTGAGGAACGCAAAGAAAGTGTGATTCTAAGTTACAATAAATCAAAACAAATTCCTAGTAACTAAATATTACTTAAAAAAACAATAAAATCTATATTAAGCTTTGTGTTGTTATGGTAGTATGCAATCTAACTGCAAAAATAAAATGAATATGATTTTGGCTTGCTGAAAATATAAAAATAGATGATGCTTCTTGATTGAGGAGCTGCTACTGCAATTAATTCAATCCTGTAGCTAGCTTTAATCAGTTCAGAGTGCTAGGTGTTAATTCTGTCTGCCAAAATATATAGCTTTCAAAATAAGGAAATAAGGAAGAGGGGCATGGGAAAGTTGAATAAGGGCTAGTTCTTTACATTCTCACAGGTATTGTGCATATTCCTATTACGCCTTTAGCATAACTCATCCAATGGCCTAGTAGCATTCTAGAATTCTAGGATAGGCAGTGAGGTGGTCACAAAAAATGTAGGCTAACTTAAACAATATTGTTGGTTTTCAAATCTTTTGTATAGACCAACAGTTATCTACACTAAGACTCTACGAGACCAGGATTCTGTGCCTGACAGGAAGTGGCGTGTTTGGCAAGTCAGTAAGTCTTAATTTGAGTCTTGTTCCACCAGTTACTAGCAGGTGATCAGTGTGTACTTCAGAGCATTTTAGAGCATGGAACAGTGAAAACTTGTACGTGAAAGGCCTAGAAAGTACAACATCTTCTATCGGTACCATATAAACGATGAAACATTCTATTTACATTGGTTTTGAATAGCCTTCCCTTGCTATAAAAGCACATCCAAAACGCATGATTTTAAAAGTGTTATGTGTCTACCAAGTTGTGAAAAAGCTTCTTATAACCATCTAACGCCACAAAAACAAGAGGAAGGAGTCAAACAACACTGCAGTATATGCAAAATGAAGTCTACAACAATGAAAACCTCTTGAATGAATTCATGACAGTTTCCCCCTTATTTTTTAAATCAGTGTTTGTAAGTTATGGGTTGGACTGACCAACGCACCAGATACCTGGAGAGTCGGTGTCTGGTACCCTGGGCCAGTACAAAACACTCACCACTTCATGAATTTTGAGTATTTACAATGTACCATGCACATAAGAGCAACTGAGTGAACAAACTGTGGATCTCTGCCTTCCTGCCCTTCAGAATTCATCTTTTTTTTTACTTAATTGAGGAAAAAGGAAATAAAGCCTGTAATAGCAATAGTTATTTCTTAAAAAAAAAAAAAAAAACCACAGAAAACAGGACAGGTAACTGTGTTTAAAATCTATGCATTCCTGTGCACAGCTTGTGAATATACCAACATCCTGCAATTTCCCAAAATAGCACCATTCAAAGCTTCCTAACTCACTAACAGCACTTTTAAAGCAATGAAACCCAAAAAAATTTGCATTAGGTTGATTTTTTGCACCAAGTTCAACCAGTTTCCAATTTACTTTTGTAACTCCCAAAATGTAAAAAAGTAAAAAGTAAAAAGTAAAAGCTGTACTTTTGTGGGAGACAAAAAAAAGTTTCTTTTTTCTTGTTTTTCAATCACTATAAAAAAGTATATTAATGATTTAAATTATCTTTGAAGCTACATACTGAAAGCACTTGTCAAAAACTTATGATGAAAGGTGTGAGGAACATAAAGAAATACTCAGCACAAAGGCTACAGTAATAATCCTATTCTTGTTTTGATTATTAGCATCTTTTTCTTCCCCAGGATTTCTTTTCAGTTACTTTCTTGGGAAATGGTCTAATCACTTTCTGTTTTTTCAGCAGCGGTGAGGTAATATCGTCGCCCTTCTAAGGAAATAGTTATTTTCTCAAGGGGTTACTCTTGGGGTCAAGATGCCTTACTATAAAAATCACCATTTTATTTGTGAAGGAAGGAAACAGTTATGAATTCTGTTTGTGGATTTCATAATTTTTTCCCATCAGGATAGAGGAACAATCAGTTGCAATGAGTCTGCAAATCTTATACAGGCTTCCTGGGCTCAAAACCTTTTCACATAAATTAGTTATAATAATATAGTAATTTCATAAAAATCAAATTGTGAAAATTAAAATTTATAAATACAATTATAGTAATTTGGTAATATTAACAAAACTAATCTAACCAAAGATAATCTAATCAAAACCTAAGCTACCAAATCATACAATAGAGATGTTCTACATTTAGATAGTAGTGGTAGCCTGTAATGTTTAGCCTTTAAAGGTATGATTTTTACAAGTTCAGGAAAGAAGAAATAAGGCTTCAAAATGAGGTAAATTACTGCCTAGATGACTATGCTGCACAAATATTAAAGTCACAGAAACACTGTGTCCACTTTTTGCCTGAAGTAATCTACTACTTCATTTTTCAAGCATCTTTTAGACATTGGTCCCTACATCTCTGAGTAAGTAATGTTTACAGTGAACCAGACAGGCTTTTTGTTGTTGTTGTTGAAAAGAGACTTTTCAGTTTTTATAGGTTCCATGACAGAAATAAAATGTTACGTCCCCCCATCATCCCAGAGCTAAAAAGCAAAGTTCACCACTGACCTGTGACTAACGACACCAGCATCTGCCAGCAGTTCGAATATTCGTACCAGTTGTACTCGTAAAATGTCTCGGCGCCTGCGCCGTTTCATGTTCTGTTTCAAAGATGCAGACATATTAATCACAAATCCTCCAGGGAAGCACACAGAAAACTTCTTGGTGTCAGCTGGTCAGAATAAGGTGACTATCTCAGGACTCCAGGCTGACCAGGCTGTTTTGCAGGGTGGTGCTGATGCCCAGCACACTGGTGTCTACCTACTTTGAATCAAAGAGGTGAGTGGGCAGCTGGGAATTAACAAGCCAGGTAAAAGCAGGTGACATTTTATAGGGTGATGCCTTGTGTGAAATCTTACGGTTACTTTATGGTTAATTCAGGTGACTTGTGTATCTGACACCTTTAGGGGAACTGAAGTGATCAGTGAGCTATCCTGAATAGAAAAGAACCCATCAGCTGCTCCCCCCCCCATATGAAAATATCAGAAAGGGGCCTGAAGAAACCCCACAGTTTTGTTCATGCTGATTTTCCATTTAATTTTGGTTTCAAAAGTAAAAACAAAACCCAAAAAGTCTTTGATTGTTATGGCATGAATAATTACGTATATCTTACCAGGGCCAATAAACTAATGCCAAGAATGACAGCTGTTTTGACTTGATTCTGCTTCTAAAAATAACTTACATTATAGCACATAGATCTCCTGGGTCACTTTCTGCTACAGAAGACTCTTATTCTTCTGTGGCTCACTATATTTGTGATATGAATGTCACAGTACAGACTAAATAAAACTATGTTTACTAGTCTTTGACTTCGATGGAAATGACCAGCTTTCTGCCTTCCATTAGCCAATTTGCTGATAGGAAATCATTAAATTTACTGGCTCTTTTAGCTCTTTATGTAGTTTACAACAATTCATATTGAATGGGGAGTTTCTTAACAGTCTGAGTACTTCTGCAAAGTTTCAGTTACCTATCTTTGTTTTATCTCCGTAGAAAGACTGTGAACTTAGAGATCTCAAACTACATCTCACATTCAAGGCATATTACTGTAAAATCTAATCACCTGCAATGGTGACTTTTTCCCTGTATGATTCAGATGTATAAGATTAGCACTTAATTTTGTTGCCAATCCTATTTCCCTCTAAGAAATCATACTGCATTATCACCAAAATGATCATTCAGATATTAGCACAGCTCTATAGAACAGGATGAGAAAAAGGGAGGAAAAATTACCAAAAAAGTTTTAAAGTTTCTAAAAGAGCAGCTACTGTTGCCATCCCCAATGAGCAGCCCCATCCCCAATGAGCGGCCAGTACAATCACACTGATCTCAGTATCTGTCCAAGCAGATTTGACTGAGAAGCTAAGGAAAAAAGATTTCTGGGCCCGACTGCAGGGATTCATTCAGCAGACCCAGAAATCTGCAATACTGATTGTCAATCCTCTAAGTCAATCTTTGGTGCCAGGGCATATGGGGCCACTGGTGGACAAGTATTGCTTCAACCAGGAGCCTCTCAGGAGACAATTCTCATCTTCCTTCCCTGTTCAATCCCTTTTACCGAATTAAAATTATAGAAAAACATGCAAAGTCCAAATTATTTTATGAAGTTTATGAATGCTGTTTTTTTTTTCTGCCCAGAATATCTTCCCCATGCTTGTCCACTGAAGAACATGTTTCAAAACTGAATTGTCCTATGCCACAGGCAGTCAGACCTTAATTCTCTTAAGCTCTTGCAAACCCCGGAACTTCAGTCAAAGTCATAATACATGTCACAATGTCACAATGAAGGTTTACATATCCACCGGTCACACTAGACCTGTCCCCTGGGGTTTCTAAGAGTTCTTCAGAACCGGACAGCAGTCTGTAGATAGGGTGAGTGAGGTCTGGGTGGTAAGACTTGGTCTGCAGGCCGAGTAGGCCTGCCAGTGCCTACTGCTGTAAATAATGCCTGACTGGAATGCGGCCACACCCACTGGTTTAGCAGCCTATGTGGTAAAATTGAGTTGCTGCAATAGAAACAAGACCTCCTGCAAAAGTGAAAATATCTACCACCTGGCCATTTGCAGGAAAAATCTGCTGACCCTAATCTAGACTGAATATTCCTGTCCTCACTTCAATTAGAGCAAATGAACATGCTTTACAAAATGGCTTTCTGCCTAAGATCCCTGGGGTGGGGGGTGGGGGAGGTAGGTAGGAAGAAAGGGGGAAGAGGGCTGCTTGTTTGAAAGGAAGGTTGAAAAGTGCCGTAGACTATCTTTTACATACTGAGCTCCAAATTACTGTGCAGAATACAGAAGACAAGTTAAATGTTTGCCAAATAATGATTTAAGGACTGAAGAAGGACATAACTTACCTCTGGCCTTCTTTCAAGTGCTTCTTTAATTATGGGATGCAACTCCTCTATGAGTTCCCTACAAGAAAATTATATACATTCTTTTTCACTGACAGTTTAAAGAGGTATAATCTGACATATGCACTTATATAAATATTAACATCATGATGTAAACTGAAGTGTTAATACCACTGCTCTTTAAAAATAATTTTTACATTTAGTTTCAGTTATAAAATAGTATTTGCACACTGTAGAACATCTGGAAAACACAAACATTATAGCGGCCACTCATTCTAATTTGTAAAGATAAACACAATCAGTAATTTTGTTCAACCAATTTGCAACTCACATATATTTTACATAGCTGAGAGTCTAAACATCTATAAAATGGCATACTTCTGTCCCCTTTACATAACACTAGCTTAATCACTTTCCCTTGTCATAATTAGTTCAATAGTCTATTCTAGGGTAGTCATTCCTAACCATTTTCATTTAATACTGATTTATGAAATTTTATCTAACTTTTGTTACTGCAAATATTGTCTTGATGAACATCTTTGTACATTAACCTTTGTCTTCATTTCTGATTATATCATTATGATTAATACTTAGAAATGAAATTAGTGAACCAAGGGTATGAATGTCATCAAAATGATAATTGTATCTTACATTCTGATTTTAAATGAAAATTGTATTCACTGTGGAAAACACAAAAAACCTAAGAAAAAAACAAAATCCATCCATAATCTCACCATTTATAGAAACTTGCTGCAGGCATTTAAAATATGTGGCCCAGAATTGCTTCTATTCATGGGAACTCAATTGTTCTAGGAAGCTGTGATTGTTTTTGTATCTCAGCTTTTTCTATTACAACAATAGCGTATTGAATTGTCAAAAAATAATCTTCCCAAAATAAAATTTTCCTTATAATGAGAATGAGTACTATCCTATACCTATAGTGTATTCCAATTTATTAACATATGCTCTGCTATACTTGTTATCTTGGAAAGAAAGCATCAAATACTATCTCTTATCAATAAGCTATTCTAGAAGAATAAATCCAGGGTCCAGAAGGCTACCAAAAAAAAAAATAAATAAATAAAACCAACAAAAAATAAAGGCTTTTTTTCCATTAATATAAAAAACTGCTATCAACAATGATATATATATTATGTGCATAACTTTTAAAAACAGTCTAATTTTCTAGAACAAAAAGGGGAAAAACTGTTTTAGCCAACAGATCAAAGTTATAAATTAAGAAAATCATTGTTTAGGTAAATTGGGTAGAAAACATCAAAGATAATATATTTTACCATTTTAGAACATATTTAATCATAGTATTTGATTTTCAGAATTGAACAATAACAGGGATTTTCACTGGCTTATTCAAAAAATGAGTAAATAAAGGCTCAAAGAATGACATGACTTGTTAAGTGTTACAACGCCAAGTGAACCGGCAAAAGCCAGGACTGATGTGGAGCTGTCGTGATGAACACTCTATCACGCCTTCTTGCAGAGGAAACACAGGCAGAGCGTCACCTGAAAGCTCCGGGGTTGGTCCTGCCAAGGCCTAGAACAAGGGACTCTGTGATCTCCAAGCTCTCAGAGCGCATCATGGGAACGATGTGCTTAAACAAGGATGAAGGGGACGGGATGCCGATGATCTGAAAAGTTAAAACATATTTTAGGCAGTTTTTATAGTCACCGTGGTCATTATAGCACATCCAACTAAAGTAAATTCATGTTTCGACAACACTTGTCAAGGACAACAGACCCAATTTCGGTATGCAGCGTGTGCTTCAAGATTCACCGATGGTGGACACAACACCAATATGCACACAACATAAGAAGGAACCCAGTTCATTAACGAAACTGGGCTTGGTGGGCCTCTTATTTTGCAACAGCTATCAGGCTGACTGCCTCTATCTGACAACCTATGCCCTTGGAGTGCACAGATGAACGAACAAAGTCACTTCTAAAAGATCATCAGGGTTACACTGACACCCAGTCCTAAGTGCTCTCTACTTGCATCAGCCAGCAATGAATATTTTGCGTCCCATCGTGAAAACTATCGAAATGTTCTTTATCACTGCGTAACTTAGGGCAGTTTCAAAAAGCTATTAAATATTTCACTGATTTATTCTCCATACTGAGAAGTAGGAGAACAATAGGAAACAATAAAATTATTCTAAAATAGGGAATAAAACAGGTAAAAAGGGACACAATATTTTAAAATATTCATTAAGATGAATTGAGGGGACATGACCTTTTTTTCTCCCCAAAAGAAAAATTACATATATTATGGATTAAAACTAGGAATCCATGAAAGTAGTAATGCGATTTCATAAACAATTTTCAGAGTTAGTGCCAGAGATACACTACTTAATAGGCAAGCTACTTTATTGTCCTGGAAGAGAAATAACCTATGTAATTGAAATTCCAGTGTATTCTTGCATTATGTAAGGTTCAACTGATCACTGCTGACACCAACACCTGTTTATGTGCTGCATTAACTTTACTGCTAAGAGACCCACAGAGCTTCTCTGGAACTGCTTGGATTCAACGGTGTGTCCAGAGGACCTACTTTGGAATCAATGCTGTAGCCACTATCAGGGGTAGACGCCAGCGTCTCTGGAGGAGAACATCTCACAGAACCTGTGGATGGTGAAGACAACGTGGATGCTGCTGCACTGCAGCAAAGGAGCAGGTAGTTTCTCCACAGGCCAATGTAGGAATCGTTGCTTGTGGTCGTGTTGACTTTCTTAGCATTGATAGGGCTACTGAGGAAAAAGAAAAGGGGAAAAAAGTGATGTAAACATACAACATAATTTTTTAGAGTTCTTTTACCTGATGGCAAATTTCCATCAATTCAGGGGAACAGTTAACATAAAGTTTTCAGTGTTCACATGACATCTCTGTGGAGTGATACAAGGTATAAATGAATGAAATATTAGACTAAATATTAAAACATGCAACAGGATCATTTTAACAATCTATTATTATTCATTCCTATGAAAAAATTAATATTTAACTTATACATAATGCAGAAAAAATGGTGAAAAGAAAAATGTAAATGACTTTTACTTTCAAGCCAAAATAAACACTGCAGATTCTCCTACACATCTTAAATTTCTTTCCCTATTAATGCATGAATTGTTTCTACTAACTCAGACAAATTGAATAATATGTTTCTTTTGTTCTAACACCTTATATTTAATATATATCTTTAAACTCTTCCATGTGAATTAAAATATCTTCATGGCATCATTTTTGATGACTTCATGTTAAAGTATTAAAGAGATTACCTTGTTCAGCCAACTTTCACTATTCGACACTTATAGCTAATCGTAATTTTCCCTACTATATACATTATACATTTGAGTAATGCTCTACTATATATACATTGAGCATTTGAGTAAATGATTAATTATAATAAAAGTTTATTTTCTTTTTAAATAAGTCCCTGGAAATAGTTACAGTGTCAAAAAGAAAACCTGCATTTTTAAAGTTTCTGTCAAATTTCTGTCTTGAGAGATTATAAACTAATAAAACATTTTGAAATAATTCTATAAGTCTTTCCAAATTGCAAAATTTAGTTGAGATTTATGACTGAGAAAAAAATAAATACTAATATACAGTCCTTGCCTTCAGTAGATTTGTACTATATTAAGTAACACATAAACACTAATTTATTAATGTCTTGGTAAGTTAGTAAATTTTTCAGCACTGGCAAGTGGTAGTAAAACAAACACCTGTAAAAAATTACCAATATTGTATGTCCTAAGGGGATACAATAAAGAAATAAAACAATGTCAGCTGGTGCTATTGAAGAAAAACAGAGCAAAGAAGGGAGACAGGCAATGGTGGTTGGAGGATTTAAAATATGGTAATTAGAGGACTAAATTAAATAAAGTCATAAATATTATATACAATAGCAAGCATCTCATTTTCAGAAAAAATTTCAACACATAATCCTGAGTATCTACACAGACATTTAATAAGCACATGTATCATATGTGCATATGTGTATATATGTGTGTGGGCATATATGTGTGTGTGTATTTGAATTTGAACATATTCAAATCCAAGAGGGAGTCCTTACACTGAGCTGAATGTATAGGAGAGATTTTAAAATAAGGCGAAATTTGAGCTATGTCAGGTAAGGACATAACATTTGCCAGGGTAGAGGAAACAAAAGGCGCTGTGCAGTCAGAGAACACTGTTCTGAGAACAAACACTACAGACACAATCAGTGAACTCTGAGAGTTCTGACTCCCAGGCAGACAGCACTGATAGATTGATGTGTTCGGAGAGTCTCTCACGTCATGTGAGCCTAAGACATTAGGTTTTTCAGGTGCTGGTTTTATAGGGCAAGTTCTATGATGAGAGGACCCATTCCATCTACTCTGATCAATGACATACAAGAGAAGGTGAAATAAGGACCTCAAGGTAGGTTCAAAAACTCTCTTCTACTTTAAGAACAAGAAATAAACTGCAGTTTACAATGAATGTGGCCAACCATCCATCACATCAGCAGTTACTTTAAATCTTGACCTCTTATTCCTGACAGCATCACCTAATGCCATTATCACTAAGCCTGGTCAGCAGATGGCCTTCATTATATCATCATCAGAAAATGTAATTTGGCATCACTTTAGTTCTCACCCTTCGTCGACCAACTTGATCTACAACACCCAAGCTCATCTTTAGAGGCTTTCCCCATGAACTCATTCAATACAAGGTCATTGGAACCATCATTCGTACCAAGCGCTGTGTTATTAAGCAGATTAACAGTGATAATTTAGTGGCACTAAAGGCAAAGGATAATCTGTCACCATGGTGGTGTGTTGCTTATGTGATTTCCAGTTTGTTCAATTCTTCAAATACATACATGATGAAAAATGACAGTCTATAACACATTTTAAAATTCACACCAGGGCAATAACTCTAACTCACTTTATATCAACTTGTGGGGACAACAACTGAAGTCTTGTGTACGCAAACATCCAAGCATAGCTCACAGCTGTAGCGCAGTGTTTGGGAAGGTTTTCTTGCTTTAAAAAACTGGAGAGACTAATAATCCATGGGTCTTGGCCTTGGGTCACATGTGCAAATATCCATATGTGTGATGGACTAATTACATCAAACTGGTGGCTAATAGGAGATGAGTTCCATTCTGCTAAAGTCAGTAAATCTATGGAGCTCGGGCAATACAGCAGAGTAGTCTGTAGAGAAAAAAAACAATAGGTCACCGCACCATTCAGTAGATTTCAAAGCTATGCCATGTATCTTGTTTTGAACTGTGAGAGGATAAGGCAGTTTCTACAATAGAGCTAGTACAAGGCCCACTTCGTTCCTGAAGTTACACACTAGGGCACTGTGTGCACACGCACGCCTGCAATTCCTAAAGAGCCATGTCAAAGCCTTCATTATTCTCAAATGGATCTAGAAGCCAAAAAAGTTAGGAACCATGAGTCCATGTATGCAGATGAAACTCTACTCAAAGCTATGAGAACTCAAATATGATGCCCTAATAAACAGCAAATGACAATCAACAGTAACATTGTATTTAAGAGACACCACTTATTTTGGAAAGAATGGAATTTTACCCAGATAATACATTTTTATCTCTATGGAGGAGTACTAACCATAAAAGACTAGAACCATTTTGTGTGTGAGAGACCCTGTGCTTTTTAAAGTTGCCTTTTTAAAATGCACTTTGCAGTTCTCACGTAGGCGTGCAAGAGGGGACAGCACCATCATCCCAATTACCTGGTCGGCCCCAGTGAGATGTATGAAGCTCTCCAGAATGGATGGGCTCAATCTGTCCATCACATCTATGGCCAATTCATCATCACCCTGCAGAAGAGAGATCACATCTCAACAATTCAGGAATGTTCAGGCAGACACACATGAAAATCTACTGAGCTTTTAAAAGTTAAGAACAAGGACAGGAAATACTAAATCTCACCTTAGGCATCTCCAAAAGTGCAAATAAAGCTCGTATTTCTCTAAGGACACTGACGGCTAATCTCCTAGTGGCTGGCCGACTGCTGCAGAGAATGACAAGCGCGAACCCTTCAACCACGTGGAACACACTGGAATACGGGCTCCTCTCCAGCGGAGGCGGGTGAGACACTCCATTACCTATACCATGCTTTAAAAGTAAAATAAAATAAAATATGCCTGTACAGACATCCCGGTAGAATAATTAATAAAGAGGCAGGTGAATGAGAGAAATCAGGGCTACCATGTGCCTCAGCTCAAGCAACTCAAATATTTAATTTCTGAAAATGCAGTGTGTTCACAGCTTGGTGTACACTGCCAGCATTTAACTGGCAGTTTAAATATGAATTCTGTACCTAACCGGTCTCATTCTTTCTCTGGCTACTTTGTAACTTGCAGCTGACACTGTTAATCACATTTGGTCTAATCAGTTCATGTGGAAAATGAGGGGACTGGAACCAAATCCAAAGCGTGGGCCAGATGGTAGCCTCAGGAAAGAGCTTATGAGGAGAGTCTCAGCCTCTGAAATTTCCATGCTCATTGAAGGCTTGGAAACAAAAGTTGGTTTAGATGATTCAGCTCTAAAATGCCAAGGTCCTATGACTTGCACACGGTCATAAAAAAGTACTTTGTGCTTTATAGGCTTTAGAAGGGTTAAGCACACAGACTGTTTATCAGACAAGATTAGTACCATGTCTAAAATAATCGCTGAAATGGAAAACTATGAACAAGTCTTAGCACATCATCTTTAAATTCATTGGTCTTGATCTAAATGTGACTCAGAGTAGCCTCTGCTTTCTATGTTTATTCAAAACAAACTGTTACCAAAGGAAGGATAGAAAGATCACACACAGACACACACTTTCTCTCTCTCTCTCTCTCTCTCCATATTTCACATCTGAATTATAGGAAAGTTCAGCATAAGGGATCATGAATATAAGGAAAGTGAGTTAAATTTTTAACCTGTGAGAAGTCAATATATACTAATATCCTTTACCACTGCCTATACACAAAGGTAGAAAAACAGAATTTGATACCTGTGATTCCTGATTTTTATTATGCATCTGGGTTGCTTGTTTCCACTGATTGATCAATTGCACCAACATCTTCACAGCATTATCAAGAAGTGTGGGGTGGATATCTGTCACTTCACGGACAATAAAATAAACAAATCCTGAAAGAACATCTTCCCGCCAATCTGGAAAATCCAGCATCAGTGCCTGGAGAGTGTTGAACGCCAGGGCACGCAGTTCTTCATCCATGTGAATAGTGAGCCTACCAAGGATAAAACGCAATGAGCAAACCCCCAAAGCTTCCACATACAGTTTTATCATCTAAAACTTAAAATGAGAAATTAAGTGTCTTCACTGGCATGTAAGAAGTAAGAAGACAGGAAGCACTGTTCATTGTTTGTGTTATAGTCATCTTTATGCTAGTCTATATTCATTTGCTTACATTTGCACGTAACTCTATAAGTGGTATTTCTGCTATCATCCAGGGTAACAAGTTTAATCATAATTCAAATGCTGTACTCTATCAATGTATCAGAATAAAAATTCTCTAATCTTTAAATCCTTAAAATATCAGAAGTTGTTATCCAGTAATCAATAAAAAATGATGTCCGATCACATAATATAGCCCTAGCTCCCATTTCTTTAGCCTTCTAATAGCACTGGGAAGGACCTGAATTATCTTCATTTTTTTCATGCCACTGAAGTTGCTGTTATAAACAAGACACTGGGCTGACTGTAAAGAAGTAAAAATGACAAATGAAGATGGAGTCAATTTAATGGAAATATTTCTTAACGGTTAAATATGACAGTCAATTTAAAGTAACATATTAATGACGTGTGCCTAAAATAAATATTAAAAAACAAAACAAAACATGTCAAACTAACACAGAAGGCTCTGATGAGAGCTGAAGCATAAAAAGGACAGGGTGTATAAAATTAGTTTTTAAAGTGATCAGAACAATATGATAGCATGAACATAAGATTAAAAGATTTTAATTGAACATAATGTGAATGCTAAATAAGAAAGCATACAAGATGGCTAATGGTTATAGCAGTGAAGCAACTCTATTTCTTTTTAAGACAAGCCCGCACTAGTGCATGCACACGTACATGCACATACACACACGAATGCATGAATAAGAATTTCTGATGTGCCGCTAAAAAGGATTAGTTTAGTGACTAATGCATCACAGCAAGAAACAGCTTGCATGAGTAAGTATATAATTTAAAAAATAAGCCTCAATGAAATGCCAGGGGAGCTGGCAGTTAGCTGAGTGACAGGAGCAAAGCTGCATGGTTTAGGAGAAAAGAGGTATCAGGCTTCCCCCTGCTGAACTTGCTCCCAGTGCTCACCAAAGCTAACCTTCCACTGGCAATGAGCGTGAGGAGCACATCTATCACTGGGAGAGGCTCGGGAGGAGTGAGCACCTCAGAAATACCACACAGGGTCACACAAAGGCCCCTGGAAAGTATGCTGTTGCTGGGGGTGGCACTGACAGAGATTCCCTGGCAGAGGAGAGCAACAGCTTCCATGACATGACTTTCAAGTTTAACTCAAGAGCTGCTCAATCCAGAATCTTATACCCATATGTGCTACCATAGGTATTGACGCACATTAACTACCACACATGTAAGAACAACGTGCAGCTTGGTGAACATAAGGCGGGAGAAGTAACTTTCCTCAGAGAGAGCACATGGGTCCATAAATTTATAATGTGCCTTTGTTCTGTTTGTTTTATTTTTAACTCAACAGATTTGAACATCACACTTCCAAATAACAGAATAGGGAGGGGACAAGAGAGCAGAACTATAGAAATTTTATTTTTCAGGTGAAGTGAATCAGTGAATGAGCATCTCAGGGCAAAGAAGTAACTACAATTTGTCCTGCAGCCTGCCGATGCTTGCTCCTTCACTAGGTCCCCATCCCGGCCTCTTGGGATGCAGTTCTTTGGGGCAGGAGGTATGTGACCCCAATTCATAAAAAGAAGAGTCCATTAAACTGAGGTGGGAGGAGGAAGAGCAGAACGGAATGACAGCTGTTCGTTGCTCTTCCAAGGAAAAAATATGATTCCCTTCTGTAAAGCTGAGTGAGCTCTGTAACTGTGCTTGTTACTTCATAGCAATGAGTAATACAGAATGGGGAGGGAAGGATTTATCTCATGGTGCAAAGTTTCAAACTCTCCTCACAGTCCTGAAAAGAGACAACTTCTGTTAATCTCTGATGGCAATCTGCCACAGTCAAGAATAAAGGGTGTGAAAAGTAAGGAGTTGTGAAGGAGGAAGTGCAAAGGTTAGCCAGAGTGGCGCTCAAACTGCTGACTCATTAGGAATTTAACTTAAGACTTTGTGATAAGTGTTTAGCAACTAATGTACATCTTTTGATAGAGTCAAGCGTCCATGCTCTACGACAGTCGCTGCATCTGGGTTTTCACTTAGGTATGGACTGGCCAGCTGTGGCTCAGAGCCGAGCAGTGCCAGGTACCTCCCAGAAGGCAGTCATGCTCACGCCTTCCCACGCCAACATGGCTGTTTCTGCACCCTGTGGCAGACAGGGGAGTTGTGACAATGATATGCAGAGTTAAAACACTTAGAACTGGTTCTTTCTAGAAAAAAATTCTGGCCTCTAACCTAAAAAGAATCCCCAATTATGCCAACCACGCAGTTTTTTAGTAGGTTATCACCTCAGCTTAGAATTCTTTTTGGGAGGTAACATTTCAGTTTGGTGGCCATGCTAATTTACACACTTTAGAAAGCCTAATGGAGGAAGACTTTCAACCCTGTGAGGTCTGTAAGAGAGAAAAAAAGGAGAGATGAAACCTGGCCAGCACCCTAGTTGTTAAAGTAATGACTATAGAAGTCAACATAATAATTAAAATCTAATTAATGGTATCCTCACCCAATGATAACATCCACATGTTAAAGGATAATGTGTTAAATAAATTCCAAGAAATTTTAGATGGAAAGGTAGCAAACTGAAAAAAACAGAATTTTCAAGAGAATTCAAAGAACCTGAAAGTTAAAAACAGAACATGGGAAGATGCCCAAAGTCCCTAATAATCAGGGAAATAAGTGCAAATCAGAAGCACAATGAAATATCACCCCACCCCTGTCAATAAAAGACAGGAAATCATGAGTATCAGATACACTGTGTAGGAAGGTAAACTGAGGCAGCCACTATGGAAAAAGGTATGCAGTTTTGGGAAAAATTAATAAGCACTGCTACTCTTGGGTATAAATACCCAGACATCTGAAGAAAAATACTAACTAGAAAAGATACATATGTACCCCGTGTTCACTGCAGCAATATCTACTATAGCCAAGGCATACAAACATCTAGGTGTCCACTGATAGATAAATGGACTAACAAAATGGGTGTGGGTATGTGCATGTATATCTCTCATGGAATAGTATTCAGTCATAAAAAAGAAGGAACTCTTGCCATTTGTGACAATGTAAGTGGACTTTGAAGGCATCATGTTAAGTGAAGACAGAGAAAGACAAATACCATATGCTCTCACCTGTGCCTGGAATCTAAAACAAACAAACAAACAAACAAACAAAGCAGCAAAAAGAACGTGAACTCGTAGATCGAGAGTACACTGGTGGTTGCCAGATGGGTGAACTGGGTGAAGGGGATTAAAAGGCACAATAAAACAAGTAAGCCAGCACAGCAACTAGTTAATGACAATGTACTGTGTATCTGAAAGTTGCTAAGGGAATAGATCTTGAAGGTTGTCCTCACAAGAAAAAAAAAATTAACTACATATGGTAATGGACTTTTTGTTAAGTTGTATTGTTAAGACTAGACTTATTGTTGAGATCACTTTGCAGTATATACAAATATTAAGTGCTTATGTTGTACACTAACAGTTACATGTCAGTTATACCCCAAATTAAAAAAAAAAAAAATGAGCTGGGAGAATGGGCTTCACAAACATAAAAGACAAAATAGGAGTTAAGAAATAACTCAAATTAAGGATTTTAAATGCTTATTCTTACTTTTTTTAGTGATAACATAATGAGGTATATTAGAAATTTAAAGAAGGAATCAAAAGAAGTATTATTCCAGCAGACATTTACCTTGCTAACAATTCAATGAGGTCAGTTCTGCTCATACCATCAGGAATCAACCTTGGAATAGCAGCAATACAAGTTCTAAACAAGTCAATTTTGGGTTTTCTTTCCCCCCTGAAAAATATACAAAAGGACTTAATTAAAAAAAAACAACAACAAAAAACCTTAGAAAGACAGTTCATCTTGGAAAGCTTAAAGGATATTTAATATGAAGACAGCACATGCAAATCCAGTAAATACTTTATAAATGAACAATGTATAGATCATTCAGGAAATTCAAAACCACCTGAGAGCAAAAAAGGTTTTCAGTAATTAGGAAATAATCACAGCAGCTATTATGTTTAAATAAACAAGCATTATTTACTATTTATACTACAATTACTCGAATTAATAAATTTTATAAATATTAAGCCTTTAATAATAATTAAAACAGTGAAAGTTACTGATGTTAAGTAACCAAATATTGATTTGAAGGGCCTATAATGTTATTTTTCTTTTCATTTAGTATCATATACTAACTAGATTCTTGAAAAAGACATTCTCAAACACAACTGTTGGTATCATTCTTATTATTTTACTTCAGGATTGCACCACACATACACACACACGTACATATTTAAAATTTTTATGTAACAAAACATGTACAGCTTGGAAACTCCCGATTTCTCCACAGAATGGAAACTTAATTCTACTATATTCCCTCTTACTCAATGATTTTATTTCTTTTAAACATCTGACCTCTTAAAACCAGTCTTTATTTTAGTCTGTATTTCAAGGTAAGGTTATTTATTTTACCAAACTACTCTTCAGGTGGCTTAATAATTCTCATGCAGAAAATAGTTTGAGTACTTTTAAGTGTTCTGGGTCAGTAGTCGTTATAGTAGTAATGGATTTGCTAACTACTTTTACAAAATTTAAAAGGTACCACATTTTCCAAAGTACCAATCAATATGTATGTGCTTGCATTCCTGTACTTCTGCTTAATATATCAGTCTCCAACAGCAGGTTCCATTTTCTCCAGTCACTCCAAGTTAACCATTAAGAAACAATACCAACAGGTCCCTTGTTAGCAACTCAGTTCACAAATCTCCAATAAGTAACAGATGGGTGCCCCAATCAGTGAAGAGCTGTGTCTTGGTTTTCAATGCCTGTCAAGATTGGTCACTGCACATGTGTTATTTGGTTCACTCGGAGGCAGCAAGGTGTGCAGTTATAGAGCTTCCTCACCTTGAGTGAAACAAGTAGCAGATTACAAAAGTGGAGTGGAAAACGGCCAGTAAAGACTGGAGTGCAGCAAAGAAAGCAAAAGTAAGGTCCTGAGAGTGAAATATGAATCAGACATTAGGGGGAGGCTGACACTGGGATGGCAGGAGACCCTGCATGTGCAGTAGGGGAACAGAGTAAGCACGTACTCATGAGTAAAGGATGCAGTTGTGCTGAAGAATGAAGACCTCCCGAAGGAAGGAATAGGGAAAAAACTTCACATGAAACAAGCTCTAAGAATATTTGCTTGATTTAGTTAGCCCACATGTTTCTGGGCTAACTAGTATTTATTTACTGCATCCAGTAAAAAGAGAGCCTTTATCACTGACAACCAAATAGACAGAACTCTAGGGTGACTTTTAGATCTATCTTAGTTTGACAGCACCTTAAAAAATAGAACTGAGAGTGAAGAAGGAATCATTGTACTAGTAACTGCAGCAGATATCAATATGGGAGAAATCCAGGAAAGTCAGGTCAGGAAATAGGTAAGCAATAATCAATCATCCTTACTCTATGAACATCCTTACTCTATGAAGGTAGCAACAACAAGAATTGGCTACATACGTAATCATATCTTCAGGCTCCTTATTAGACATCTGCACACTAGTCATACACATGGGTCTCCCAACTTCTTTGTCCAGATGCCTGAGAATGCTGTCTAATGCTTTTCTCACTTGAGGATAGTAAACGGACATTCCTGGTGGGGGGAGAAAAAAAACTCCCAGTTAGAAAATGGGAGACATCAGATGACAATTACATTTGTAAAAAACCATAATTTTGCCAATTTTTAAATAATGTTTGCTTATTTCTTATTACAAAAGCAGGAGTTTCATTTGAGTCTTGAAGCTGCTCCCAGTCTCAGTAGATGGGAGAAAAAGAATTCTACATAGATGTGAAAGTGTTTTGAAGAAAGGACAAAAGGCAGTGAATAACATCCTATAAGAAAAGCATTTAGCCAGAAGACATGACAGTGTAAAGCCCTGTAGATAGGATAGAAATGTTTTTATGTTTTAGCACTCTGGATGCTGGAATAAGCCACCTTAGGCAAATGCATTCCTATACATACACATGTAGATTTGGGAAAAGGCTTTGATAGAAGAACAACACATTGCATCACAGAGTGATTTATTCATTTCAAATGACACTAACCTATGACTTTTGCTTCTTCATCTGTCAAGGTTTTATTGAGAAAGATTTTCTTCACGCGAAGAGTGTTTCCTGAGGGAAGGATGACTCCTGTCGTTGGCATTGGCGGCTCCCCGTCCTTCTGCTGCAAGCTGTCTGCTATCACGAGGAAGACTCTGAGGCCTATGTTCATCCTCTTTAGAGAAAAGAGTTTCAAAATAAAAAAAGAATGTTGAGAAGATTCACATGAATGGCTTCTTGTCAAGTAACTCTGGAGGGTGGGCAAAGGAAGATGTCAAGCAAGCTGACCTTTTCTGTCCAACATTTTTTGACTGGTCCAAGTACTGGCTCTTGCCTAGTCAGTCACCAAATTCCCAGCCACCACACCTCTCACTTCTAAGGTGAGCTGGTTCTCTTGTTAGTTTCAACTCATTTCAAACCACTTCCATCCTTCTCACCTCTCCTTTTAGTCCCTCCCCTCTCTAAGGAGATGGCTTTAAACAACCTAATGTTTAGTATCTACTGAGTGATTTAGACCTTACTAGACAAGAAGAGGGCTGCGAGTAAGAAACAATATTTTTTGGCCCATTTTTCTAACTGTAAGCTTCATGCACAGAGGATTTTTGTCTGTGTGGTCAATGGTTCCTAAAACAATGCCTCATACATACATTTCAACTGCTCACTAAAGGCTGGATGAATGTCATTTATTTTAAAATATCTTAAATACAAAGTCATTTAAAGTAAAAGAAGTCTGAACTCTTGTAACTTCTACAAACAAGCTGAGCTAGCTAAGCTGGAAAAGTTATTACTAAACTATCCAGCTGGTCATCAGAAAGGTTAAATAGCTTGTCAGGAGAGAGACAGGGAGGAAATGAGAGTAAGAATAAGACTGTATATCACTACATTAAATTTTTTTTACCTCTGGGTTAATGGTGAAAGTTTTAGTAGATTTTCCAACACTGAGAAGATCAAATATTATTTCTTTCATTGCAAAATCCAAGCGTTCCTAGAAAAACAAAAAATTCTTGTAACTTTTACTGTGTGTCAGGTATCATGTTAAGAATTATACTCATCATAAAACAATACAGGTCAGCACCCACTGGAAATTCTTATCTCAAGTTGGACCGAAAAATACCTATGAATTATGATTTAAAATATGGCTATAAATATATGATTTAATTGTTGAAAGATTTAATACTCAAACCAACAGGATGAAAGCTTTAAACAATCATTCATCAAAATCCTATTTGAAATCTAAGTGAAGGAATTCCCAGAATTATGATGAAAGGAAGTCCTGGGACAATAGCTGCGCACAGGCCGACAGAGCTGAGTTCACACGGGGACAGAGGGACAGGGCTCAGGATGGAAACCCCCAGGGGAAGAGTTAACTAATAAGAGTAGCTTAGTCGAAAGTTCGTAAGAGGAACTGATGTGTGAGGGTTTTAAAGGCATAGTTGAGTGTCGGTGTGAGGAGAGCAATCCACTGCAGTGGAGACGACACCTGGACAGGAGAGACAAGGGGAAACTTTCTGAACACCAGCTCTAAAGCACAATGTGCTTCCACTCATCGATATATTTACACCTTTCCAAATACGATTAGCTCTGTTCTCCAGGGAAAAGGGCTGTATTCTATTTATGTATTCCTAATTTTATCACTGTGAAAATAATTACATCCCAGGTTATCTAAAAGTCATAGTTTTAATTCAGAGAGAATGCAGTGAACATTCAGGAATCAAACCTTTTCCTAATTTGAGGAGGTAAATCTACCCAGGCTTCGCTGAGCTCACGTCCCAAGGGGCTAGGACCAAAACCTCAGATCCTGCCACTTCCCTACCCACAGACCTTCTCTCCCTAGCAAAGGCCAGACTGCCACCATGATATACCCAGAATGCCTTGTAACACAGGCTTTAGGATGTGGCTTAAATCTGCCTTGTGGGATACTCGTGTGTGTCTTTGGGATACTTGTGGAGGCAGCGGGAGGGAGGATGGGAGAATCTACTGTGAGAGTCAGGACAGCTGCATGGCTCCGCAGCACCTGTGCTGACTTCCAATTTGGCAACTTTGTGACTGTGGCAGAGGCAGCAGCTTCTTTGTAGTCTGCTTCTGTATTTCCCTCTGGTCACGCAGACTAGAATGCTTCTTCCGGCCTACTAGTGATGGGTGACTGTTTATATTTCTGAGAAGGTCCCTCTGGGCCATCTCCAGGGGATTCTAGTGGCTACACACAGGAACTGGGAAGAATGCAGAGCAGGAAAACTCTGTCCAACAAATCTTTTGAAGATACACAGGAAATAACTAGTAAGTAGACTAACAGTAGGAAGAGTAGACACTTTGACGGACTTTTCTGAATGAAAAGAGGAGATCTTATAAATCTCCTCCAAGTGTGCGGACCAATGACTTAACCAACATTAGCATTTCTGATGATATTACTCCTGTAAGTCTACACCTATTTTTCCCTGCTTAGCATCCATTATCAAAACATTTGTCACCAAATCATTGTAACTTTTAGTTATGCAACAAATTTGAAAGCTCCAAGTTAGGACAAGAGATTACTCCTAAGGCTTATATGCAAAGGTGAGGCAAGGCACTCACCTGAGCAATGAACTGAATAATCTTCACAAATATGTTGAGAGGCGTATCACGAGGAACCACACTACGTGAACCCTTTGGGAAAAGTGCTGACACAATGCTCATAAGACGACTGTAGGAAAGAAAATATATTCACCGTGAGATGACAATAACAGAACATTTGCAAAACAGTCTCCTATTCATAATTTATATTGCTCCCCAAGGTATTACTAAGAATTCCATTAGTGTGATAGTTTTTAACCACGTTCTTCCTCAAAATACACTTGAAAACAAAGGCACTCACCTCTGTGTTACAGTGTTGCTTTCACATTTTATTCTAATAACATAAACCCATAATAATCTATACAAAGATTCCAGTGCAACTCGAGACATTTTAGGATCTTTATTCTGTTTAGAAACGAGAGAGAATAAAAATAAGTATTTTATTAAAGCACTCACAATCATTTCAGATCAAATACATTCTCTGACCAAAACCAAACATCTCTACTCTCTCCTTTCATATTTTACCTCCATCAGGCTTGAATATCTAACTATATACTTAGTCTATGGTAAGGGTAGCTCAAAAGTAATGATAAATAAGGAAATTCTGAGTCATTCCTTATACGCTCTAAATATAATACAAGAATTTCTAAGACTTTTAAAATCAAACATCAACTTAATACTGAAAGTGTCATACAATATTGATGTAATGATGGAAGGGTTACTCATCTCTGCAGTAATTCATTCCACCCCATACATAATTAAAACTGAGAACACTGAATGTCATTACACAATTTGCATTTGTGAAATAATGCAAAGCATGAACGGGCTGATCCTTAGGAGGGGGGATATAGAACAGTGGGTTAAGAGCAAGATTCCTAATTTACGAAAATGGCATCAAGTACAAGCCCCGTGCCTGGGCACAGTGGTCTCTGGTGTCACGATTTCCTGATCTCTAAATCTGAGGAAATATGGTGCTGCCTCACAAGTGAAAGGAGTTTTTATGTGAATAACACTTGGAATACAGTCTGGCCCAAGTACAGTGTTACGTGTTATACCTGTAGCTTTTAGAATTACAGCATTATTATTTAAATGATTATGCAGAATCAGAAAAGTATTCCATTTCAAGCACAATTTGATCAGCATACTCTTCTTTCCTATCAGTCATTATGTCAAATTCCCAAATGCCCACCTATGTAATGAGATTTGTGAATTCTGAAGATGTAGTTAACAATTGCCTTTACTAGAAAAAATAATTTTTCCATAAAACTGTTCACATATAAATGGTTAGTAGTGTCTGGGTTGTTTTACGTGAAATGTTAACTTATCTGGTATGAAAACAAATCTGTTTTTTAAAAACTTTGAGATGGACCACTATGTTTACAAAACAGATTTATTTTCTAATAAATGTCAAAACAAGACAAGAAGTTATAAAAGTCAATTATTTGGTCACTACAATGTTGTTTTATATATACATATGATAATAAAAACATGCCAAATTGATCTGAGTCTTAAAGAGATGTAATTCCTTAGTTGTAATTTTGTCTAATTCAAATCCGATCACATAAATTAAAATCTAATAATGTTACTGTATAAATAAAGTTTTGATCTGTTAGTCAAATACATTTTTGGCAGCAGTCATTTTAATGTTTCTCCCATATTTTCCCACTGCGAACTAAAAACAGATTTATTTAAAACCTAATCAAATAGGATACAAGCTTTAAAAAGTCACACACCAAAATGACATTCAAAAATCGAAACTACTGACTCCTTGAAATTCATCAGAAAATATTTTTTAAATCTCACTTATAACAGCTAATGTGAATAAGACAGAGTATTTTCAAACTGACAATTGTGATTCAAAATCAATATTCAGCATCACTGTCTTAAATCCATCCTCATGGAGTCCCATCAATATTAAACCTCCTATAGACTGTGTGCTACTTGTTTTTTTTTTTGTTTTTTTTCACAATAGGAAAAGCAGGCTGAATAAATACACTGGACATGCAATGCAACAATGACTAACAGAAAAATAAAAAGCCGCACTTAAAGAATATAAAGCAGTACTTCGCTTTGCAGCATGGACACAACTCACCTGCAGTGTTTCTATTTGTTTTCTGATACTGTTGTTAGATGGCATCTAAATAAAGCAACGTGAGACAGCAAACATAAACATGAGATGCAGCACATGCATGTTAGATGAAAACAAGCACAAAACAAGACAGCTCTTCACCAAGGTCTCTATTAAGAAGAAATTTGAGATTTCCAAGAAAGTGGCCAGAAACACTGTGATGAAAAATAATCCTAAAATTTGGGCATCATAGGGTATATCTACAGTACTCAAACTGAGATACAACAGTTAAGTTCTAAGTGTTGCTTGCAGAGCACAACATTTGATTTCAGACAAGTATACCGTTTTAAAATAAAAAAAGTAGACCTTGTAGGGGGAAAAAACCCAAATTTAAATTCTGTAATTTTAGCTACTCATTATTTCTCTCTCCTTCTCTTAATTAATTTTGAAGAAGTTTAAAATATTTTTTTTTTTTGCATATAATGACCTCCCTGGCTTTAAGGAAAATAGGAAACCACATTCTGTTTGGGAGAAAAATAAGAGATTTAACACTTTCAGTGAAAATATACTGATGCTCTCTCATGCTGTCTGTCGGTCTACAAGATTAAAGGCCATCTTTAATGGTCACCAACTTCAAAAACTGATACAGTAATTTTAAAAAATGATGCATTATCCTGAAAAACGTGTTTCAGTTATTCTTCAGAATCTAAAGAATGTCTTGTAAAACTTCAGAATTACAGCCAAAATACTAGTTTAAAATATTCAGTACAACAGCATTTCATAGAGTACACTCAAAGGCAACATGGTAGACCAGAAAGAGCAAATAGTAAGAACTGGGTGATTCTAGATGCAAATCCTGTCTCCGTCATTTTTTTTTTTGCTCCCCAAATATGGGTGCCTTACTGCCTTTGAGTCTCAGCTATGGTCAGAATTCAAGAAATATATTTGAGTTTATTTAAGTCTCAAGGCAAAGTCAGTTTTGCTAAGGCCTTTATCTTGGGCCAAATATATAAAAGAAATTCTAGCTGTTGCAACAGAAAAAGAGCATAGTTTTTTCCTACATGTATAACTCCTTACCTCAACTATGCAGTGTAGCCACACTGCAATCCACTTAATAAACAGGAACCAACTCATAAAATTTCTGCTGAATAGAGCCTTAATGTAAGTTAAGGGTTAATGGCCAAGACAACTATATTTCAAATATTCATGCTAAGTGGCTCTTATCTCCTTTATCCTGGCAGACTGACACACCATTCATGAAAATGGACGCTATGCCGGATATATTTAATAGGAGGTAAGGGTTCAAAGAAAACAGAGCACTTCAAATGAAAGCTTTAAGACAAAAAATAAGTTAAGGTACTGCGAAAGAATTGCAAATGTTAGGTGAAAACATGTATTTTTATATATATAAAAAAAATTCCAACAAGCAACAGAAAAGTATGAACTGTCATGAAACAAAGCAACCTTCTAGAAACATTTAAGACATGTCTTAAAATATCTTATTAAAAGTATAAAAACACTACACAAAAGTGATCAGCTCCCTTTCAGTACCTCTATCTCTAAGAATTATCAAACTAAGGACCTAAAACAGTATGATTCCATTAATTAACTAAAATGTATTCTCCACCTGCGTGACAAGAAGTATTTAATCAGTTACATTTTATCCTGGGAATTTTTTATAAATAAAGCAGAAAGTCTATCAATTCTCATCCAACAATGTATAATATGGACATAGATCTTGGAGGCAAATAGCCTACAGTATTTTGCAAACACATGTTTTCTGTGTATCTCACTTAGGAAAAAAAATCAAGGCATTTTTGCAAATTACAGCTACAGTTATGGAAAAAATACAGGGTTGTGTGTCCGATGGCTCTTTCCTTCCTCAGATGGGAAAAGCCCGCCCTCTCCCTCACACCACCATTGAGCTGAAGACAAGGCATCCATCTGAGCCTTGCTTTTCAAAGTACTCAGTGAAACGCTTCAGCAGGGCTTCAGTTTTTACCCTTAGAGGAGTAACAGGAAAGGCCTGTCATGCCTGCTGTTTCTGTAGCTTAGGAGCCAATATTCACACATATTTTATGTATTCAGAAAGTACGGAAATGAAGCATTCCCATGACAAGGGTGAGTGACCTCCCAGAGTCTGTTAGGTGCTGACTGCACTCCTACCCACAAAAGGAAAGAAGCTCCTGCTCACAGCCTCCTGGGATGACAGTACCCTTTCACCCCACAGTTCAGCTTTCAGGACTAACAAGGACTGGCCATGGGTGTGCTGACACATCCTAGAACAACTATTCCTTCACACAAGTCAGAATCATTTCAGGAGTTCTGTTATCCACATGGGTCTGGTGCCATATTTTTATATTGGTTAGATGTACTTAAATGTGCTCTTAGTGATATTATCAGGGCTTTTTTCATATTGCTCTGACTTAAGTCAGTGTTGCTGCATTTTCACCAAGAAGTCCATAATATAAGGATCTGGAGGGTACTCTAAAATGAATTAAGATTTCTCAATACTAAAGGAATTTATGGACAAATATTTCTACACTTAAGCTAATATAAACATTGTTATAAATGTACCATTTTGATTTAATTCAGACAAACTCAATTTTCAGTTTATCGTGTCTATATGTGATTCCCTATATAAGGGATAAAGTAAGTATAAGAAAAAGGAATGTGATAAAAGATTACCATTCAAATATACCAACATTGATGGCTTAGTATACTATTCAACTTAGATACTATACAAGTGACTATGTCAGTATTTTCAGGTTAGAGATGAGTTTAGTTCTTACCTTCAAATGAGACAGACAGTTTTGTAGGAAAATATGCCAGTTATTTAAAAAAAACTGTTTCTGACTGACACATAAAAGGCAGGTAATTAAGGGGTATAGAGCCTACAGGAGACAGGAAAAAGAGAGAATTAAGTTTTCATGGCAAAGCACATGCCCTGTAAATTATATTTCATTTATTCTCATAAACAAAGAAGGAAACAAAACTCTCGTGCAGTTTTTCCATCTGTAATAACAGGATCTCAGAGCAGCTGAACAAAGACTCACAGGGCAAACTTGTCTAGCATAAAGTCTTACAAAAAAGCCCCCCAAAGTTACATGAAATTGGTGGATAAGTATAAAAATTACTGAAGTTCATGAACAGATGGAATTGTACAGATAAAAGTTCCTAAATAAGCTCGCGACTAAGACTATCATTTACTATAAAATAAAGGAATTTATAGTTTAATGTAAGACTACCTTTACTAGTCAACCTTTACCATAACACAGATTTCAAGTATCTTTCAAGACAGGCAGTTTTTTCCAAACAGGAAAAATTAACTATGAGAAATTATCCCCTGGACTACACTTTCAATACTTCACAATTTCAATTTTTTATAATTCTCTTACGATGACACTGACTTCAAAAAGTCATTATTAAAACTAGTTAAAATATGTAAAAGTTTGAAATACTTCTCAATACCAATGAATGCTTCTTTCTGGAGCTTAGTTCAAATGTAGTCTGATAAAGCATCTCCACAAAATTTTTCAAACAAGGAACATTCACTTCATTTTTTACAGCCTAGGTATAAAAGATAACGCAAAAACAAAATGGTTACAAAGAGGAGATGAAAATAAACACGGATTACAAAAGCTTCCCCCAAGGTCTGAAATTAATCATTTGCAAATTACAGCTACAACCATGAAAAAGAAATACAGGGTAGTGTATTCAGTGGCTCTTTCCTTCCTCAAGGGGGAAAAGCCCGCACTCTCACACCACCACTGGGCTGAAGACCGGCATCCATCTGAGCCTTGCTTTCACTGTCTTCAGTCAAATCCTTCAGCAGGGTTTCAGTTTCTACCCCAACTTAGAGGAATGAGAGGAAGAGTATGGCATGCCTGCTATGCTTCTGTAGTTTATGAGCCAATATTCGCATGTATTTTATATATTCAAAAAGTCCTGAAATGAAGCATTCCCATGACCAATGGTGCCATCTCCCAGGGTCTGTGTAGATATCCTCTAATGTGTCAAGTGAGCAAATGTTGGGTAAGAAAAAGCCAGACCCTGCCCTGAGCAAGCACCTAAGAATGCAGATGTGAGAACAGACAATGCACAAAGGGAAACTCCCCGTGCTCCTATAGCCCTTAGAAGCTGACATTTTGCGGGAAAATTCTACAAGGAAGTGGTTATTTCTTTACTTGACACACTGCAATGGCTTCCTGCTTGACCTCTCCAGCCCCATCTCCCACCACGCAGGTCCCCAGTCCTGGGAGTGTGCCCCGCCCCTATGCTGGGATAGTCTTGCTGTTCAAGACATGGCCAGGACGCCCTTGCTTCAGGTGGGCCTGTTCCTTCTTACCGAGGTCTTTCCCCAGACCCGACAAGCCTTCCTCCCCTCCTCTCCTTTGGTTCCTGCTCAGATTTCACCATCTCCAAAAAAGTAGTCACCTCCCCACGTTACCCTATTTACAATTCCTACTTCTTTGCCCCTTCAGCAGTTCTCACGCCCTTACCCTCCCTTCATTTTCTCTGTATTACTTATCACCATCTGACATATGGCATATTTTACGTGTTTATGGTCTGTTTGCACAGTAGCAGGAAGCTCTGGGAGAGCAGGGAGTCTTTCCTGTCGCCATCACTATCGCATCCCTTGTGCCAAGAAGCCCTGACATGCCGCAAGCACCAAGTGCAGGCGAGGAAAGATGGAACACATGGAGGTCAGCCAGGCAAAGCGGGAGGGAGGTGATGAGAGACGCGAGAAATGTTGCAGGTGGAACGAGCTCCGTGTGCAGAGGCAGGTGCTATGGATGAAGCGTGTCCTCCCCACCCAGAAAAAATATTTACATGGTAAAGTCCTAACCCCACACACATCAGCATCTCACCTTATCTAAAAACTTGTTGGAGATGTAATTAAATTAGGGCTAATAAGGACTTAATAAGGTCATAACTGGGGCAGGCGGGCTATGCCAACATAACTGGTGTCTGCTCATAAAAGGAAAAATTTGGTCACAAGGAAAGGACAAGTGAAGATGAGGCCAAAGATTAGGATGACGCGTCTGGGAACCAAGTGGAGTCAGAAGCCTGGGAAAAACTGTCCGGCAGCCGGGCAGGAGGCATGGAACAGATGCCCTCACGCCCTCAGAAGCGTCAACCTGTCGGCACTGCAGTCTCAGGCGAAGAGCCTCCAAAACTGAGACAACGGACTGGCGTTGTGGCAGCCACCCAGTCTGTGGGGCTCTGTGAGGCGGGTCCCAGCACACTAACAAACCACAAAGGCAAATATGGAAGAATTACGTGACACAGTCCCAGCCGACCACGGCCAAGGGCCTTTCTTCCTAGCACTTGACGAATGACCTTAAAGTCCACACCCTCATCCCAGTTAGCTAGCTGGAATTCCAAACGCCCTGAAAACAATTCTAAAATGACTGAATATTTATAGCAGGCTCTGGCATATACTGCAGAAATCATTTTTGTAATATACTGCATTTATGCCAAGAAAATTTTCTATGAATCTGCTTCCCTAGAAATCCCTGCAATCATGTTTACAGCAATCATTCTCCAAATAAATTGGAAGATATACTTTGACAGGTATGATGAATGTCACAGCAACTACAAGCAGGATATTTACAATCCAGACAGTCTGCAAATTCCAGAATATATGTTGGAGCCCTTTTAAATTCTTCAGAGGCTTTCAAAACAGCTGCCATTTGTAAAGAACAAAAATCACAAATAAATGGGAATAACTTGAGGCCAGTTTTACTGCAACCGCTACTGCCAGGCAACAAATACTCTGCCTCTTAAGGGCCCGGACTGGCTCTTTTAATTAAAGACTGATTGATGCTCTTCTGCTGTTTGACTCATAACCATTTCCCTCATAACCACATTATTGCATGTTTCCACTTAATGGAACTGTGAGGTGACTGGAAAACAGTAGTATTTTATGTGGCAATTTCTTTAAAAAAAGAAGTTACTTTCAAATTAAAATACAAAACTATAACCATACTTACAGCAGCTACAGGGATAAGAATCTCCACAAATAAACCAGCAAGTGCATGTTTTATATCTTTATCTTTTACTTCTAAGAAATATTGAGCACATTCCTTGAGGGGGAGAAACATATATTAGATTCATACAAGAAGGAAGAATAAAGAATTTTAATATCACAATATTTTGTAAACATTGCAATTTTACCAAAAAGAGAAGATCAAATTATGCTTAAATTAAAAATGTTAACTGACATTGTTACTTGGAATAAAAAGTTAAAAGTGATGCTCATTAATTCATGGGTGCAGATATTCTTTTAAAAAGCCTGGAAGAGCAGAAAGAATCACTTAGAGCAGCTCATTCTAACTGCTGCAACTGAGAAAACATATCACCTGCATAAACTGAAATGATGCTTCAAAATCTTCTACGGGATACATTTTCACTCTGAAAAACTTCATCCCCATGATCAAGCTGATGACACTTTGTACCACATGTGGACTTGGTTCCTTTTGTCGCAGTTCTTTCAATTCTGTCACAAACTTCTTCCTCACAGCCTGAAACCTTTAATAGATATGGATATGTGATTTGTTCTCAAATGAAAATGCAATTTTCCCACATGATAGCTAAGGTTGAAATCAAAAGGTGCTTTATCTACACATCATCTTTCTCTGTCCTCACCAAAATTACCAAAAAAGCAGATAGAAGGAAAACCAATTTTGTTTCTGAGTTGCTTACTTATTTTCAAATGAAAGATTCCTTAAGTAGGAATAATAGGATTTATTTTTGATTTTGTTTTCCCCCCACCCCCCCAAACATCTAGTATTTACTTCTGTAAGAGCGTAAATACAAGACCATTACCATCTCATAATAATCATAATAAAAATAAGATCAAATATCCTACCCTTAGTAAAACATCCTTATATAAATTAGTGTCTATTTTTAAGATTCACTTTATGGAGTCTGCAATTTGAGTTCTACGGTGCAGAGACTGAAAATTACACATTTGATCAGAGAGGAGCCAGTCAGTTGTAGCCTACTAGTTACCACTTAAAATTAATGTTTATTTACACTGTAGAAAAAAAAAATTGAAGAACAGAAGTGAGATGGTACTGGTTTCCATGTGAAATAAGTTCAAAAACCAAAATGGTTCTGAAGTATGCATACCCTCCTAGACTTTACAAATAACCACAACTGTTAAGATTAATATTTTTCCGCTTACAGTATAAAGATATCTAATAGCTTGTTAATCAATAAATTAATTTCCCTCTTCTATTCATTATGAAGTTACTAAAGACCACTGTCAATACTACTTGGAAAAACCATTTCTGACAATTAAAATGACAAAAGTAGCATACTTTTCAATGGTCACTGACCACTGAGGGGGTTAAAGAAAATTATGTACTAAGGAAATATGGATACACGGTAGGAAATATAATTTATTTCTTTACATTTGATACCCGAGACTTGGCTTAAAAGTTTTCTTTAATATTTTATAAAGAAAATCTTTATAAAGTGGGTAAGAATCTCCCCACTACAATAATATTAGAATCCAAGGGTTTTTTTTATCTTTTATTACATTTCTTATAAAATGATTACTTACTATAATCAAAGGAAATGCATATGCAATATCCTAATACACCCTCAACCTTTCTCTTTCTCCCCTTTGCATAGCCAACCCCTACTCCTCCCTGCCACCTGCCCCTCAAATGCTGGGGCATCCTTCTTCCCAGCCTCACTGCACCGATGGGTAGAAACATCTCAAAATGTTCAAACTGTCATTTCTCTTTCAACTAGAATAGTGACACTGCATGTCATTTCTTCAGTTCACTGGCAAGGTGGATGTACTAATCATACATTCTAGAATGCAAATAGCTGTGATGGAATTTTCTCCTAGATTCAACTTACTAATATATTATTTAGCACTTCTACTCTATGTTCCCAAGAGAAATTCAATTTCAATAAAAATATTGGCAATGACACAAAAAAATATCTATCACTGATCTATGCTTTTGTGCTTGTATGCTTCAAACTGGGATTCATTATTGATTGTATATTTATATATCAAACGTAAAAAGATATTATAGTCTATATCTAAATCACTTAAAACACTACACCTATAATTAAGTTCTACAGCATTGGTTATAGAAGAGTCCCTTTTGTTTACAAAAGATAAAAAGTTCGCCAAACAAAATCTTTAGCATTAAAATCTAACCTACTAAAATAATATTTAGCAATTATTTAACAATAAACTGTGCCTGCCGTTTTAGAAATTAGGACATTTGCCATATGATGACATTAGGGTCAAAGACTACAAATAGCACCCAAGTAAATTTAAACTGATACTTTTTCCTTACAAATTTTCCAGAAGGAACAGAAGTTTGGAAATCTCCCAGTCTTTGGGGCAGTGGTAAGAAAGTAAAGATACTTTTTTCCTTTTAAGGTTTACTATGATGATGGTTTAATACAACTCTGTGCGTGTAACTTCTACTGAGTGACACTTTCCTTGGCACGGTCTAGTAGCCCTCATCTTTCCTTTTTGGGATCATTTCTACCTACTTAAAACTCTGTTTAGTGTTAAAATGAGTAAGACAATTAGAAGGAAGACACTGCTTTGCTATCTCAGGAATAAAAGCACTCAACTGGAAAGTAGTGAACATAATTACCAGTCTTGCAAAGTGTTCTGAAAGATTTTTAAAATACATCTTGGAATTGTTAAAAACAGAGATTAAGGTAGTGTCCTGATTATTCTTGGCAATTTCTGACTTCCTCAATTCAGACATTAATGGAAGGTCTCAAGGAAATGAAAAGAAGCTGTGAAGCCGAGTGTGAGTTTTACTTAAAAATCCTCTAAAATTTCCCTCAGAGAGAAAGAGAACAATTAAGCAATAAAAAGTAGAGCAGACTTTACGCTAATTCCATGGGGGAAAGATGGTAAATCTAAGACACCATCTACTGTGTTAGTCAGAAAGCATCCAGTGATTATCAGAACTTACTTTGACTGGGCAAGAACCCCTATCACCTCTGCATATAAATCTGCAATAATATGCACATTCCCAGTGTTGGTTCCTGAATATCTAAAAACAAGAGAATTAATGCATTACTTCATTAATTTTTCTACAAGTTATGTCTTAGTAAGTCTGCAAATTCCTTTGTAGAGTGCTATATAATTGTCTGAATATTCACTTATAGAATAATAAATCTCCATGAATCTTCTCTCCATTTGTCATAAAATCTAGACATTCTGATTCTTACAAATCCCATCCAACCCTATAAATCCAGTAATTTTTAAGAATTAAAAACAGAAAGAGAATTGAACTCCACAACTATGGTCAATGAGAATTCAAATTCTACTTTAACAATCTAAATCTGAATTGCCAAGAAAACAACAAACGCAAGTTAGTAATTTACTTACCCTTCCTTATGTTTAAAGTGCTTAAAAGCCAAGTTTAGAACTTCATGAACTAAGGGGTCAGGCACAGGATGAACAGGTATCTGGAATAAGAAAAATGACCAACAAGTTAAGAACTAAATAAGCAAGAGTTCTTTAATGAGCACTCATCAGCTTGACTAGTATAGTTGATACTCAATTTTAATTTTCATACGATCTGTTATTGATCTAGCAATCTTCCCTTTATGTTTTAAGATTTAGGTGGCTTTTATTAGTTTTCTGCTACCTTTTTCTAAGAGTATTATCTTCTGTAAGTATTTAACAAGTTTTAAATTTAAGAATGTTGTCTTCATAACCACTAATTATTGAACTAAGGACTACAAAGGGAGGAAAGTAGTCAGTATTCCTGTAGTTACGAGAATCACATTCAAGAGATCACAAACACACACACACACACACACTTGTTGCTCTCAGCAGTATACATTTGTTCCTCTCAGCAGCATCTACACAAAAGCAATTTTCCCATGGCACCAGTCCTATTTCCACCTAATCTGTTTACCCTGAAGAGTCTTTAAAAGGGAAACCAACTTTTCCAATACTTTCAAACTACTTATGGCTTTGTTTTTGAGATTTTTCATCTAAATATTTTATTTAGTTGTCTAAAAACTGTATGCTACTTCTCAATATGTAAAACAAATCAAAGTATTTATACCAGAAAGTAAAATTCCCGTCTCCACTCATTTACTATGACTAGTAACAACTTGGGCGCTAATCCTTTCAGATCTGTTCCTGTATACTCAAGTTTACTTGCAGGTTAACTCGATTTTCTACAAAAGTACTTAAAGCACCTACTTATTCATTTAAATACTCTTGTAATACTCATACCTAATGAGCACCCTACAAGTAAACATTTCCTTTTAGATTCTCAGCATTCAGTGTATGTTGATAGGTACCATCAATTGCCTTGAACATTACATACTGACATGTCCATGAATAAGAGCCCACAAAGAGGAACTGCAGAGTCAAAGGTTTTACAAGTGTGGTTGAGAAGTGTGGCTTTTTGAAATCTATATCCAATCTGTGTCTATCTGGGTCATTTCATGCTGTTTTAAATATTAAGCGCTGAAAATAAATTCTGTTTGTACTACAAATTCCCCCTTATTTTTTGTCAAGGCTCACTGTTTCTCCACATGTGTGGTCATCTGTTCTACATTCACTGTCATACTTCTATGTTCAATGCAGAGACATCTTTCCAATTGTCACAGAAACCGTTGGGATTTTTACTGGACTTAAAATCTATCTATAGGTCACCTTGAGGATAAGTATGCTTCATACATTCACATGGAATCTCTTTCTGATTCTTTGAAGGCTTTAGGCAAAGTTTCATTATTTTCTGTTCGTACCCTCTGTGATAATTATTCCTAACACAATCCACATATGAAGAAATGCTTGATTTCACTCATAATAAGGAGAATGAAAATACAAAGATACTGTTTTATACTTATTCAGTGGCAAAAAATCAAACCTGACAGAACCAAGTAGAGATAATATAAATGAAACACAAATCTAACCAGTAAGTTTTTCCAAATAGTCTTCATATATTCCACTAATGCCTAAAGTCTAACAATGAAGTTGGGCATCGACTCTGCCATGCAGTGCACCCTGTATCACTCCTGGATACTCCCACCACCACATCCCACTTGTCTGTGTTCCAGGTTTTAATTAGCCATTTCTATGAACTCTGCTTATGACGCAGCAATCTTACATGGTAAATATTTATCACCTAGTTACAGATGAAGGTTCAGAGGGTGGTATAGACCCCTCTTAAATATGCTGTGTCCCCAGTTTCTGATATATGAAATGCATTTGATAAAGGAAATAGATGGGGGGGGGATTCAGTTTTAACAGAGTATAGGTAAAAAAGAAATCAACCTAATCATTAGTTTTTGAAAAGAAAAAAGGATAATCTCTAAAACATTCATTTAGACAATGAAGACTGCCAGAAAGGAGACATCATGAACTTGCAATTCTTTTCTTGATAGTAAAAAAGAAATTCTCAGTCTCAAGAGAGGGGGGTGCAGAATTCCATTTCAGTTTAGAGAGAGATGGTTCTACTTGTACGGAGTAATGTAGCCTTTATTTCTACCTGTAATATTAAGAATTATTCTGATCATGCCATTTGTATGATTTTAGAAGCAGTTCTAACTCCACATGAATATTCCTGAAAGATTAACTAGTAGACTCTAAAGTATACCCTAGTTTTATTCCAATGATAACCCCACCACCACCTTCCAAAATTGAATGTGGAAAAAAACAAAACCAGGTCAATACATGAATACTGGGGAGTGGAGTGGGCGAGGCTTACCGGTTACCTAACTGAGCTATTCTTAGGACAGAAAGTTAACAAATTTACAACTTGGCAAAGTCACCAAACAAACAAACAAACAAACAAACAAAAAAACAACTTCTAACTTTCAAGACTTTCCATGAACATCTAAAATGCTAATGTACATCTGAAAATACTGGGCTCTACTCCACCTCCTCACACTTCAAAACAGCACCGATAAGGCTATGCCAGGCGCTTGAAATGACTCATAAGTCTGGTTTCCCAATCTTTATTTCAACAAATAAATGTCTAAAATTCAACAGAACAAGGAAACTACCTCAAACTTCCTAATGCTATGTTGCTATTTAAACATGCTTTAATCACGGATTTTAAAACCTTTGGTACTGATATGGTGAAATTTATAGTTGGCCATGACCCCACCATTCTTGTGACTTTCTTGATAAAATACAATTAGTCCTCTATCATCTTAAAATTTTTTTGACAGTGAATCACATTTTCATTTCACCACCTTTACACTAATTCCTTCTCTAACTCATAATTAATGATTAAACTTTTTATAAATAGTTTTATTTATTTACATATGCTTTTTATATCTTTGTGTTCCCCCGGGTTCTCCCACCACATCCCCTCCCTGAGCATTCCTACCCATCACCCGCCCCCAGCTGTGTGCTTTAGTTTGGTAGTGAGTTTGACTTTTCCTCTTGGCCTTTTGTTTTCCCTCTATCCCATATATTAGTGAAACCATCTGGTTTTTACCTTTTTTTCTGCTAATATGATTCCTACTAGGTCCATCCACATTATCTCAAATGTATCGAATTTGTCATTTTTAACTGATGAGTAATATTCCATTGTGTATACATACCACATCTTTTTTATCCACTTGTCTGTTTTAGATAAAACTTTCATTGTATATATTACTGGTCATTTCATTTCATCTAATTTTTTATTAGTGATTTTACCAACAAGGGCAATTTCATTTTTATTGCTTACAGGAGAAAAGTTGCAGTAAAAAAGTATACTAGTCTTACAACCTTCAGCAAGTCACTGTAACAAAGAACCCTGCATCTGTAAACTAAAAATTTTATATATATATGTATATACACATACATATATGCAGTGTGTGCTACATATATATGTACGTATATACACGCAGTACACACTGCATGTATAACTCATTATGGTATATGTAATTCTCAATGCTCCACAAAAGTGATTCTTTTCATCCGTGTTTTACAGAGGAGGAAAGCGTAATAACTTGTCTGAGTGACAGAGTAAGTAAATACACAGGAGGGGTGACACACTTGCCCTAGTTATTTCCTGGAGTTCATTCTAATGACCTATGTTCTAGATAACATAGAATTCATTATGCATCACTAAGATAATGCATTCATTATCTCAACATGTGTGATTATTGCTGAAGACATGACAAATTATTCCAGAAACAAAAGATTAATAAGATACAGGGTCAAGGACCAACCACCAGGAATATTCCGTTCTCCTTGGGACTAAAACCAATGTGTATCAATACTCCAATACCCCAGGGGACTGTCTCATCAAAATAAATCTGAACTATGTTTTAATATGTGTATATCATGTGGGAGAAAAGTAAAGGTCCTATTAAATTCAAGATATATTGCACTGATTATTCTCCAGGTCTACAAAACCCTACATCACTCTGGCACAGAAGAAAATTGGGTTAGTTTGTCATGATAATTCAGAAAGTTCTATTGATTTTTACTTCATTTTCCATAGTTTTATTAGTTTATGAAGAAGCTGAAAAGACCTGCCTTTTACATAAAAGGAAAAAACTACATTTTTGATGGGTGCATTCAAATGAAGGTATGGGAATAGTAGTAAAGAAAGCAAAAGGAAGTGGCAAGAACTGAAGGTTGGAACAGCATGGGCACAGACCCCAAACAAAAACAGTCACTGTAACCACCGGTAGTTCTCTTTTTCACACTTTGAGTCCAGGTCTGAAGAGACTACGTCTCAGGGACTTTCAAAAGTCCCCACTTTTGGAGGAATGATCTTGAATTTGATAAGGTCCTGATGGTCTCATTCTACCAGGAGAACTCTCTAGAATATTTACGTTTTTGAAGAGAAAGCAAAGGGGGGTGAGGATGAAGACAGGGAAGGAGACAGGACGGGGGAGGAAGAAGACGAAAGCCTCCACAGGGTTGCCCGTACACTGGAATTCCAACGCCAGTGCCATGAGGGACGATGTTCAGAGGAGAAGAGAGACTGACCGCTAGCAGGAAAACAAAGGGGAATAGGGTACCAGGGAGCTGGGTCGGGGAAGGTCCCAAATGTCAGTGCAGGCAGCTGGCAAGACGTCCTGTGCCATTTAGGAAGAAACCCTATAACATATAACTGAGCAAAGAAGCACAAATGCCAGTTTCCAAACCACTCAAATGACCTACTATTAGTACATAGTGATTCCAGGGATCAACAACCACGGTCCTGGCCCTCTCCCTGCCTCAGCTCCTGTTTCCCTGGTTACTTCATTGAGATCACAGAGAGCAAATGTCTTTTTCCACCCAACTGCCGGGGGAAACTAAAATCTTTACGAAAGGTACATATTCTACATTTGATTAATTTATCTAGTTTACATATGTAAAGTTATTTTTATTTCCAGAACAAATATTCAGATTTGAATGTCTTATCGCATACAGGAAAAAAAAGGATCCTTATCGCTAAAGGAAAAAAAAAAAGGATCATATATTCAGCCATTCTATTTTGACTACATCAAAAAATAAACTATCAATTAACCTCTACATTTTACATTGCGATCTATGATCATGTCAAATATTCTATTCTGCACCATGTTTAAAAAAAAACTCAAAACTTCCTACACAAACACACCTATATGCAAAACAGGATTTCTTTATTTTCCCCCTTTTGATTACATATGTATGATTTTTACATCATTGTAGACCTCCAAGGTTCACTCACCACGTCTCCCATGAACCATCACCAAAGGGACATTTCTTTTTTCTTTTTTTTAAAGCAAGTAATTTATTTATATATAAATTTCACATCCTTGTAACCCCCAGGATTCACCCCCCCCACCCTTCCCCCTCTGTCCTGCCCCCGCCCCAAGTTGTGTCCTTCAATTTGGTTGTTAGCTTTTTTTTGACTTTTCTTCATAGCTTTTTGTTTATCTTTCCCAAGTCCCACATAGTAGTGAATCCATTTTGTGTCAGTCTTCATCTTTTTGACTTGTTTCTGCTAATATGATTTCTTCTAGATGCGTCCATGTTATCATAAATTCATCTAATTTGTCATTTTTAATTGATGAGTGATATTCCATTGTGTATATATACCACATCTTTTCAAAACAGGATTTCTTTCTAGGTTTTCTGTTTTCAGACATAACATTGTGCATGACTGGATACAAATGGTTCAACTTGAAATAATATATGACCTTTTTGATGACTACAGATTACAAAAATACCTTTAAAATCTGTAGAGGTACTTGTACGTACAATTGCACTGATTCTGAGAGGTAAAATTACATGACAGTGTCTGACATTATTACGTATATTATATCTTTACTGTCTATACCATCAAAATGTTAGCTTATGAAAGCAGAACCTGGAACAGTGCCATCGAGAAGCAGGCATCCTAAGCATCACTGAATGAATAAGCACAAACCACTTGTTATCCTGAGGTATTTTCTCATGTCTGAAAACCATGTGCACCGGACAATTCAGTCTTACCCATGTTAAATCACTCCATTCCTCAACTACTGTTGCAGAATTACTATATGCGGGGATGCAGGCTTTAGGGTTTAGAAAGAGAAATGCTTTGAAAGGGGCAGTAGAAAGGGAAGGAAGCAGATAAATGACAGAAAGACCATATTTGCAGCTGGAGCACATATTTAAGTTTCTCTTAGCTCCATTTTACTGACAATATGTCATATCTTGGATGGGACATGAAGGTAAAAAGTATAGGCAGGAACAGACAGGACATGAAAACTCCAGGCTACGAAAGAAGTATAATTGAATGATAGGGATTTATTTTGCAGAGCAGAATTTTATATGCATCAGGTAAATGAAACATGAAACCATAAATAAGCAAAAACTAAAACATACAGACTTTGCAGGAATGAAAGCACTTACCTGCTTTAGAACTTCAACTAAAACTAAACAAAAAATGAAGTCCACCGCTAAGTCTCTTCTTTCAAGAAGATAATCTCTTTCACGCTGCTGCTCATCCCTGAAATAAGTACCCCAAATTAGGACTGCATTAAGAGCCTAAGTTTTGAAATAGCTATTGATTAGCAGTTCATGATATTTGTGAGTATCCAAAACATGATGTCCTGCAGCAACTGCTAGTACAGCTTTTTAATAACCCAATGTCTATGTTATGTAGACTAGAACATTACTGTGTGCTAAGTCATCCAATTCTCTTTCTCTACATTAGGTATTTATGCACAAAATCTGCCATTGTGTCTGTGAGAAGTAAAACCAAGTCTGCAAGAATTACTAAGTGGAAGAAAAAAAATTAAATTTCATTTAGAAAACCTAACATTGTTCCATAATTGACTAGCATTCTTTTTATCAAGAACTGAAATGAAAGCAATAATTTTGTTTTTATTAAGGACTGGAAAAGTAATAACTGAAACAAACCTAGAAGCACCAGAAACTTTTCCACAAATCTAAGGTGAAAAATCACAAATGGCATTTGACTGAAGCAGCCCAACTCTAACCACAGAACATCACCTGAAGGCAAACTGACATTTTCATAAAACCAAGATGTCCCTGCAAATCTGACGGAGGAGAAAATGTTAAGTCTGCATCCCATGGAGAGCCCTGTATTATAGAATACAAGGTTTTGGCAATCTGCCTGTATCAAAGAAATCTTCCCTTCACAGATCTTGTGAACAGGATCATTTCTTAGACTATTAAAAGCTCCTCCCTGAACTACTGAAGTGGCATTCAGTCTTGTTACTAGTGGTTCCAGTGGCCCACACTGAACTAAACCAATACCTTCCCTCAGTCTAAGTATGGCTACCTGTTTCCTTTACTACCACCTTTGTGGCAGAAGTACTCAGGGTTTTTGCTTAGAAGTCAAACAACAGCCCTCTTTAGTCACTAACACTATCACCCCTTCACTGAAGTGTTTGGACTCCAGGCAGGATGGTAGAAAATGAGAGCTGCTTGCCACTTACCCCTTAGACTTTGTGCTCGATCGAGGTCTATACTCATAAGACTCATCTTCAGTTCCATTCTGGCGTCTGTACCAGTCAAACAAGGTGCGGAGTAAGGAAGGGAGACAGTGCTCGGCTACTGAGCTCATAGAGCTTATCAACTGGAAACACAAGGCATCATCAAAGCATGAGACATGATGTCGGGAGCCAGGCGCCTCACCCCGCTACAAGCACACCCAGTAACAATTAGCATTTTCTAGGATAAACACAGAACACACACAGCAACCCAAAAGCAATAAATGCCATTAAAATAAAAGGCAGAGCCTGAAAGCATCAGCCACAGAATAACATGAGTGTGCTAGGTTTCCCCAACTACTAAGCTTTAACCCAAGACCATTCAGTTGTGCTCATCAGCTCTCAGCCTTTCCCCAGCCTCCATGTGCTACTCAGACGTGTACAGCAAGGCATCAGTGACAGCCCTGACTACACTCATGGGTTCCTCGAGGATAACCGTCACAGGAACCAAAAAGGTATTGACTTCCCCCTCCTCCAGTCAGTTACTCTCTGCTCATGTGAAGAAAAGGTTCTGAAGTGTTGCTACAGAATGGAGGGAGAGATGGAGAAACAAAGATGATGACAACAGTGTCTCTCAAGTGTATACAGAAAGCTCAGATTTACTATATGTGATAGACCATGGAACAGAAATCCAATTACATAATCTGGAATACTCACTGATGAACATATTAAAAGTGCAAATATTAAAACTGCAAATAAGCTCTGAAAGCTCTGAAAGAATATATAATAATAGCACCAGGATAAATACAGTGCGATGAACAACTGCTACTCAATTTTGAAGCATTCCTGAGACTATCCAAATTCTAGATATTGAACCCAGGACATGAAAGCTACCAACCCGCCCACAGTGGTGGTAAGCAGTACACCAGCAGCTGCACTACCATTAGACGGCGTTCACCTTGGGGGTCGAGAAAAAATTTTCCTATTCATAATAATTTCTGTAACAAATTCAACCTATTGCTCATAAAATTAGTATTTTAAATTCAGAATATAGTCAAGTGTGCTTCGTTCTTTTTCTTTACTAAAACCTGTGGGTTGTAGGAATACTCAAGTTCCATGATCATAGCTAGTGGAGGAAATCAAAGATTTAATTTTCCTAATACAACCTCACTCAAAATGTTCTTAGATCTAGGAAACCAAGAAGGAAGAGCAAAAATTAGATTCTAATTTCATCTCACTATATCTCGGTTTGGATTTTACTAGCAAACACTATCATGCAAAGGAAATTGCTTTTAATAGCTATAGAAGGAACAATAAAACACCATCTGCTACTGTAAATATATTTAAAACAGTTTATACCACACTTAGCTTTTATTTAGGAAAAAGCCCTCAAGTTATGAAGCCTGCTTATTTATAGTTTTATTAATCACTCACAGAAAAGAACAAATGGAAAATTTCCTTAAAATGTTTCTTGGTAGGATTTTACTTGTGATTGAACATTGATTTAGTCATTAGCAAAGTGGGTCTAAGATATGACCAATCTAAATACATCTAAAATAACATTAATAACAAATAATGACTAATTAATAATTAGAATGAGGACACATCAACTTTAGAAAAGCATCATGTAAGATAATATCATTACTGTACTAGAGAACTAGCCTTCCTATTTATGTTTTCTTCCTTGCACAAGCGACTGTTTACTAAGTGCATTCACACTAGAATTACCTAGGAAGCTGCTGTAAAAAATAGGGGTAACTATGTGTGAACCACTACTCCTGATGATTCTGTTTAGCAGAACTAGAGAGAGATCTGAAACCAGTATTTCTGGTAAGTTTTCACCCAGAAAATTAAAGCAGTCATTTTCATCTAGTCAAGTTGGCTAACATGAACATGAACTTTTACTTCAGATTCATAATTATGGGGAAAGGAGCCAAGAATACTTGATGGCAATATAAAGCTAACCTAGGTTATGGGGTTTTTTTTTTTTTTGCAAACAATCAACATATAATCATTTCTTGGCAAATAGAGTGATGACAAAATAAGAGTTGATCAAACACTTAATCTCAGCAAGAGGAAAGAATTAACAATCAGAACAAATGAAACTGATGTTTAGATCTCTTCATTCTATATGAAAGATTCTGATAGCTGTAAGAGGAAAAAAATGATAAAAGGTGAAATATTATTAGATAAGTATGATAGGACTATGTACACAAGGAAATATTAAAAGCTATAACTGGAAATATTCTGAGAAAATTTCAAAGGGCACACAGTTAAGGAATTATCAACAAAAAAGAAAGTTCTTAAATGCTAAATAAAATGAAATCAATAAAGTTCACAGCTCATTTTATGACCAACAAAGGTTCACAGTTCATAACTCATTCTATTTGTTTTGTTAAAAAACAAACTACCCATTCAAACTCAATCTACTGGTAAGACGTACTAGATCACTGAGCAAAATAACAGAAGTTTTTAGCATCAGGTGTATTTGAACCAGACTATTAAGGAGGAATATTTTTCTCTCAGAAAAAAAGTATTTCCCCCAAATTGGCATACCTGGTCAAACTGAAGATCTTCACCTCTTTGAAGAGATCTAGACAAAGGCTTCTCCTGCAATTAAAAAAAAAGAGAGAGAGAGAGAATATATATTAGAAATCTTATGTGATAAGGACTTTAGACTTTTGAGTTGGCTTTATTTTGCTCTCATTTTAATTAGATTGCTTTTCAAAAAGGGCAAATCTCCCTCATCCTCCCCCTTGCCATGGGTCACACAAAAATGATTGTAGCCCCAGAGAGTGGCTATAGTCATATGCTTGACAGGGAAATGGGGGGAGGGTGTGTTTAGGGGGGGCAGCACCTACAGGAGGAAACAGAATGGCGGTATAACCCATGACTTTAAGGGTTCTAGTTTATGGATAAAAGCATGGTGGTGCTAGTCTCTCCAATGAAAAATATAATAGTGATACTCAGTAGAGAGCAAGATGTATTTTGAGAAGCTTTAATAGGTCAAGTGTATGTACTCAGTCACAAGAAGATACCAACTGCCTCTAAAAGTCTACAAATTTAATGTAATTTCCTAAAAACAGGAGCCAGTTTTTTTATATTTAATAAGTTAATTGCAATTTTCATATAAACAATCAGAAATAACAAGGAAGCAAGACAATTTGGAACTCACATATACATAAATGGGCCATTATACCTAAAACTTTCAGAAAGAGACTAAACACACATGGGAAAATGATAAGGACAGGAATTCAAATACTGGCAGAGATTGAAATTTTAACATAAGGTGTTGGGACAATCAGAATGTCTACATAAACAACTAAGTAGAACTAATAACTTAATGAAGACTTGATGGTTTAAAGAATGAAATATAAAAAAAAACGAAATCACTGATGTCCTAGAAAAAATTTGGTAGGTTTTTAAAAGGAAATTCAGATCAAAATTCAAAATGCAAACAAAACAAAACAAACTCAACCACATATATGTCTGACATGAAAAAATATTATGTATGATTGAAAAAAAGCAATGTGAATAATGAAGATCAAACAAAAACAAAACAGGCAAAATGTTTTCAACAGATATAGACAACGGTTTCATAGCTATAATATGCAAAAAGTTCCAGAGATGATTAAGGGGGAAAACTTGATAACACGATACTAAAAAAGCAGTAAGAATCAACAGTTCATAAAAGGAGTTTTATAACAGGTATTTATCTGTTCAAATTCTTAACCTCACTCACAAGAAAAAAAACACAATTAAACACAAATACCACCTATTAGATATGCAAAATGTCTGAGTACATATGTGTGAGGTTTTCAACTAAAGAGAACTCTGAAATAATGCCAATAGAATAGTTAACAATCTTCTCAGAACATTATTTGCAGTATTTGTCAAAATTTTTAATTGTACACACCCTTTCACCTGGCAAAAGCTCCACTCATAAGTGTTTTTCTTACAGGTACAATCATATGATTATGCGTGTATGATTATGCATATGTGTGCAAAACACACACAGACATTCCCCATTTGTATTTTTGTAAAAGGTAGCAGCAGCTACAATGATAAACAAGTAGACATGAGACGTGGCCGACCAAAAGCTAGACAGTGATTATCCTGAGTTGTATTGGAAGAGTCACTATTATATAAAATTGAGAACTATTTCTCCTTTACATACATCATTTTATAATAATATAAAGATTATGATTGTGAGGTTCACAACCTTTAATATATCCTTATTTGATTCTTTAAGAATAAAGTCCCAACAGCAACATGCATGCAGTTTCCAGGAAAAGCAAGACGAGTTTACTGCTAAGACTTTGATGCAAAGGAAATAAATATCTTTGACAGATTTTAGGGCAGGAAGCTAAACAGGGCTGGTACTTTAGACAGAACCATCACAGAGAAGAAGACACCGTCTGAGTCACGTGAATGAAATATGATGCAGTCGAAACTTTGGAACTCCCAGAAATCTCAGAAATCAGAGTACAGGACTCTGAAAAAGTGGGTGCAGGTGAATTTAAAAATAAAAGGGTTGGAAGAACAACCAGTTAAGAAGGCTTTAGGCTCTTCCTCCTATTTCCCTTCCTTTATCCCGTTAGCAGGGGAACTGGGCCTTTCTGCCTCTCCCACAGAGAACTGACACCAAGCTGCTACAGAAAGGGCACTCCAGGAAAAATTCATATTGCAAACATCAAAAAAATCTAGGTGAAGCAGTCAAGCTTAAGCCCACCCATTTAGGGTCAGGAGAACCTTTTCTGGGGACTCTGAGCAAACGCCCAAAAGATCTACTGAGGAGTCCGGTGATTACACAGTGACTCCCAGTCAAAGAGGACCCACCATGTACACTAACTACGCTTCCAAGCAGCTGTTTAGTGCCTCAGCCACCAACTATCACATGTGACAACAAACATAGGAGAAGGTAAAACTTCAGTAGCAAATAGAGATCATCCAGAGACAAGGAAATTTTGGAAAAATATACAAATAGTTAACAGTCCCACAAAGGAGGGATAAAAAAAAAATTCCAGCATTGTTTAAAAAAAAAAAAAAAAGCTGGGCCTAAATATAATACATTTAAAGTCTAAATCAGCAGGTGACTGGTTATAGCTTCAATTTTACTTTCTTTTCTAGTTATTGAAGGTCCAAAAGATTAACAGAGTAGCCTGGATGTGCCTGCATCATTGCCCGGGACTAACCCGCCTCCTTCTAGGAAGAAACAATGAGGTCTGGGACTGCTTAGTTTGCAAGCTGCAATATCAATCAGCGATTCTCTTCCTTCCTGAATCTTCTTTTTAAAATGAAAATAAAACTGGCTGAAAATCAAGCCAGCTAATCTCTAAATGTTTGATTTCCTTAACCTCCTTTTATGGTGGCTTCAAAGGTGAGAAGGAAAAGGCTAATTATCTCATCTAAATGGCAGATTAAATTCTTTTAGCAAAACCCACAGACATTTGTGTTTCTCTGATGTTCAGTAACCTATAGTCCAGCTGACCATGATACACACCCGCGGGGTCGCCTTGGAGGGCTGTTTACTATTTAAAAGGGTCCAGGACAAATTTCAAAATACAAACCCACACTGGAAGCTCTGGTATAAGCACTATGACAACAGTACATGTACTTTCATTATCTAATCCTGATGGTGGGGGGTTGACACACTCATCCCAGACTGGACAGAAATGATACTAACAAAGTGGGCCAGGCAGGGTCTGTTTCACATAAGGAATTATATGCTGGAATATGAGAGGTGAGGGGCAACACTCTATAAAACATGGTGGGGTTTTCCTGCCAATGTTTGTCCTCACCTGCTGGAAGTCACAAAGCTGCTGATTTTCATAGTATGTCAAGAGTAAGCAGGGGATACCTTCTCTCTCTAAGTGGAATGAAGAGGTAGAAAAACACCTGTTTTCCGATGGAATCCCCACCACTGTTCACCATCACTTTGTCTCATCTTCGATTATACAGCAAAACCTCTGAAGTCAGCCACGAACTGAATGAGTACAATACTCATTTTCAGCATCAGACTATTCTGTGAGAACATTAGAAGTTCTGCCCAGAACAGGGACACTGTGTTCTGTTAGAACAAAGGGCACGTGCCAGAACATTGTTCTTAAGGCTCAATTCAACTTACAGCACAAACCTGTACTATGGGCGGAAGCACCAACCCACAGGCAGTGCTGTGGCTACAGGGGCAAGGGAGCAGCCACCTGTAATCAGGGAGCTCCTATCAGATGAGGAAACATGTGAGCCACTAATCAACATGCCAGAATCTTGGGACAAGAACAAGTCATTATAGGAAAACAGATTTCTTCAGCTCTGGAGAAGGAGTGGTCTGTGACAGGGACACCTGGGGAGTCTGGAAGAACGAGTAGAGGATTTAAAAGCAGAGGGTTTTTTGGTTTTTGCTTTTGCAATGTCCACAGCCAAACTTATCCCCAGGTCCCAGGACAGGGGACCCAGGGCCCATGAACTGTGGGGTTTGCTGTAGCAGTCATCCGGGCCAGTCCCCACTATGGCTCGGAATGGGGCTGAATTTGACTGACTGCTAAAGGCATTTTAGCTGGAGAGCAAAATAAGGAGCCACACCAGGACAACAGAATTCACAGCAGACACTTGGACTTAATTACGGCACCATACATAGACTGGGAGCCTTTTAAGATGCTGTATGACTGGTAACAAGCATGTGAGGAGTCCAGAATGACTCAGCAAGAACTTGAACTCATTAAACAAGACTTAGAGTGGCCGAGTGTTCGTATTTGTGTTTCAGATGAGGGCTAAGGCTGATGAGAGAGAAGAGGATGGACAGGCCATGGACCACTTCTTGCCTGACTGGCTAGGGGGGTGACTGCAATGGCCAAGCATCCAGAATCTGACCTTGAGGTAGAAAATGGCACTGGGAGAGGAAAGGGAAAGACTGAGTCCCATATTTGTAATATGTTTATACTAAAGACCAATGCAGCTCACTATTCAAATTCCTTCAGAAATACATACATTTGAGAGCTGACATGACCATGCCACAGGGTGCTGCTGATAAAATATCAAATAGGTAAAGTGCTTTGCAAATGTACTGTGCAAGCTGGAAACTGCTGAAGTTGGGTGATGGTTCCCAAAGTTCACTATACTCTAATTTTTATGTTTAGATAAGGTTGAAATCTCATTAAAGTTTTTTTTTTCAGCTTTAATGGGACAGAACTGATAAAACCATTACACATTTAAAGCACATGATATGACTAGACACATACACTGTACAGAATCTAAATTACTGAACACATCCATCACCTCGTTTTTCGATTTACTTAAATTCCTTTTGATGAGAACACTTTCTACTCTCAGCAGAGTTCAATTATGCAATTCAGCATAACCAGAGACAGTCACTGTGGTCCAGAAAGTTATTGCAATGTAAATTTTTTTAAGTAGTGCCCTTTCTCACAGCATGCTGCTCAGGTGGGTGGGTACAGTAATCCACTGGTAGTTCACAGGCCACTGATGAGGAAAACTAACACTTCTAGATTAAGGGGATTTATAAGCAGACTTAATCATCATTAATTCATCACTAAGCACTTGCAATCCTTGTTTCTGAAGTAGAGCTTTAGGTAATACCCATGTCATAAAATACATACACACTGGTATGGAAATAACTATTAATTTACTGTGCACAAAACAAGCATGGAATGACTTAAATGGCAATGGCATCAAATGAGTTAAAAGTTCTGGAGTACATTTTTGCTAGGGTTCTCAGTTTTTTCAATTGATGACTAGTGCTCTTTTATCTGTTATCTATTTGATCTACTACCATGTGTTAAGCCTCAAACACATGAGTTTACCGATGCTTTCTTCAGAGTGGTTTCCTCCACTTAATGATCAGAAAGAAACTCACTCATGGCTGGTCACCCCCACCCCTACACCTTCATGATCAATGATGCTGACTGAGTACTACTTCAAGAAGAAAACCAAGAACCGGAAACAGGACCTCCGTTACCTCCCTCCTTTATTAAGTCACCACCTCATCTCTCTTCTGTTCCTTTCCTTTTCTGAGGAAGTAAAGCAGACTGAATCAGCACACAGGTTCTGAAGCCAATATTGTGTCTACCTCATTTAGCCACATACTGGTTTAGCGTTTTAGACAAGCAACTAACCCTGGGTATTTACGTCTGGTGGTAAATGCCCACACCTAGTTCAGTTGTGTATGGAGTAAGTTTTACTGTGATCATGTCACTTCCCACACTGGTCATGGTACATATTTTTATTCACTCCCTTCAAAACCAAACAGTTACTTTCTAAAGTTCTACTTCCTACTGAAATGTTGTCAGGCTGCTTAACTTCTAAATCTAACAACCTCTTCTGTTGGTCACTGTGCTCCATTTCTTGGTATTACTTGACAATAACCATGACAGTTTCACAATACTCTTCTTCCCTGGCTATCATCATATTCCTTTGAGGGTTTATAATTTCCACCCTGATGTAGACAATACTATCACCTGTATCTCTGGGCTCCGTACTCCATGATTTCAAAGATTCTTTACCAAATTATTCTAATATGGTATAAATTCCCAGAATCTTAAGTTTAACATACATAAAGGGAAAATTACTAACCTCTCCTTACCTCATAATATTCCTGTGTTCTTTATGTAAATAAATACATTAGAATCTTTTCTAATAGTTTAACTCAAAACACCAAGTCCTGTTTCATTATTTGTTAAGTTCCATTGATTCTACTTTTTATCTACCTTACTATCTTCTGTACCTTCTGCCACTGTTAATGTCCTCACTTAGCACTTTTCATTGCAGATCATTCAGCCATTTTGGTCAAGGACTTTGGAGGATGAAAATGTGAGCCCTGTGGTCAAGGCCTGGGCCCTGCAGCCTTTGGCTGACCCAGGCTAGGTGCATGTATATTAAAGGAAGGTAAAGAGTTCGGAGATTTAGCCGGGCATGGTGGCTTGTGCCTGTAAGCTTCAGCCTATGAAGTGGCTGGGGCTAGGGATCGCGGTTCGAGTCCCACTCGGAGTAACACAGCAAGATCTAGTGCCCAAAAAAAGCTGGGTGTGGTGGCGTGTGCCTGTAATCCCAGCTACCTAGGAAGCTTAGGCAGGGGATCACTTAAGTCTGTGGTACCCTGGACAACATGAGCCTGTGGTTCCACGGGCAAAAGTAGCGAGACCTAGTCTCAAAAAGTTTGGAGATTTGAACTCCATGTTCGTGTTTGTCTCACTGAATTAAACTGTGCCTGGGAGAGGCTGTGTGAAAGTCAGGTCAAAGAAGAAAATAAATTTTGCTGGTTCCATTATTATGGAGTTTCTTTTTACTACCTGAAGGACAAGGAGAAGACAGCATGTAGGGGCTGGAGCATGCCAAAGGAAGATGTCTTTGAGCATGTGGAGACTGACTGAAATGCAAATCAAAACCACAATGAGATATCACCTCACACCAGTAAGAATGGCCCACATTCAAAGAACGGGTGACAGCAAGTGCTGGCGTGGATGTGGAGAGAAAGGAACACTCTTACACTGCTGGTGGGAATGTAAACTGGTTGAGCCACTATGGAAAGCTGTATGGAGGACCCTCAAGTTAATGAAAATGGAACTACCATTTGACTGAGCAATTGCTCTCTTGGGAATCTACCTAAAGGAGACCTCAATATGGGTAAAAAGGGACACCTGTGCTCGGATGTTTATTGCAGCACTATATATAATTGCAAGGACTTGGAAACAACCCAAATGTCCCCAAACAAATGACTGGATGAAAAAAATGTGGCACATATACACAATGGAATATTACTCACCAATTAACAATGACAAAGCTGATGATTTTATAGTAACATGGATGTACTTAGAAGAAATCATATTAGCAGAAACAAATCAAAAAGAAAAAGACAGACACCAAATGGTTTCACTAATATATGGAATAAAGGAAAAAAATAAACAAAGGCTATGAGGAAAAGTCAAAATAAGCTAACTACCAAACTGAAGCACACAACTTGGGGCAGGTGGGAAGTAGGGGAACGGTTAGGGAGGGTGGTGGTGGGATGAATCCCTGGGATTACAAAGATGTGAAATATACATACAACAGCTTTGAGCTTCTTCTTTCTCTAATTGTTCTGGCACTGTATTTTCTCTCATACTTAGGCTTTCACAACTCCTCAGAATCTGACACAAATATTCATTTATTTTTTCTCTTCCTCCCTCCTTACTATAAATTCAACTTACATAAAGTCCTCATATTCCTTAAGTATATCTCATGTACCATTTTTAAATGCTTATTTGTTTAAGTTTGACTACTGTCCTATCATCCACTTGTAGAACATTCTAGATTATACTTTATTTTCTCATGTATCTTATAGCTTAACAATTCCTGTTGGTGAAATCTATTTTTCTTTTGTAACCAGCAAGAACTTACTGACATGGATTTGAAAGTCATTACAGCTTTCTATTTTTTTTTCAGAGTGCAGACTAATTTATTACTAAACAAAGTGATTTCCTAATTACTGCAAAAAGAAACATGTAAGTAAAACTCCAAATTACTTTAACCACTACAGCTTTCTAAATCACAATTTTATTACTAACCTAGCCCTTACTTGTCAAGATGGTTTTTAGAGGTGTTTTAGGGTCAGGCAAAATTGAGAGCGCACCCACATCTGGGTCTCCCCCACTAGAAAGTATTTTCTACCAAAGAGGTGCATTTGTTTTCACTAGTAAACCTGTACTGACTGACACATCCTAAGCCCTGAAGTCCATAGAGTATGACTCACTCTATCTGTTGTACATTCTATAGGTTTGGACAAATGCAGAATGACAAGTACACATTATAACACTATCATAAAAAGTACTTTTCAATATCCTAAAATTCCTCTATTCTCTGCCTACTCCAACCCCTCATTCCCACAGAATGGCAGACAGTGATCTCTGTATTGTGTCCGTAGTTTTCACTTTTGTAGAATGTCATAAAGTTGAAATTATTCGGATCAACTTTCTTTAGTATTTCATCCCCTTTGGAAAATTTTTATTATAATAGTTAATACAAAAGTCAAGAAAATATTTCAGTTTTATAGGTTAGTGCTACTTACCAAGGGTTCAGCCATTACAACTTCAATTTTCTTTTCAGCTTGAACAGCAAATTCTGCAAAGAGGCTCTTGATAACATATTCACCAGGCTTGACATCTGGGTCAATTGTAATGCTTGACATGATGATATTCTTTTTCCCCAAAGTGGAATGAAAGTTGGAAGAAGGGCAGTATTTATTCACTTTGCTGACTGGTGCTGAAGCTAAAAATAAAAGAAACAAACGAATTATCTTTTAATAATCAACTAAATTAGGCTTACCAAAGTCACTCTATTTAATATGCATTCTTTCAGTCTACACTGCCATTCTCTATTTTTGACTATCACACATACCACCTTCTAGCCTAACTATGACTTATGTGTCTATGTTGTTTTTCTCTTTAACCTAACATGCATTCTATGAGGATAGGGTTTCTCCCATCTTTTTGTTCATTGTTGAATCATATTTGCCTGGAACAATGCCTAGTACATACTAAACTAGAGAGTAAATATGTACTGAATGAATGACGTTCAAACAAAGTCATGTGCAGTGAAGGAAATAAAACAGATCTGAAGAAGTACAATGACTGAAAGATGGAAAGGATGCTCAGCAAAGGCCTCACCTGAAGAAGTTACACTTGAACTCAGATGTAAATGATGAAAAAGAGTCAGCAGTGATGAGGCATCAGGAACAAAGCACACACCGGTGAGTGTGTTAGTCTGAGAAGCAAAAGGGCGGCCAGAGTGTTCAAGGAGGGAGGAAGGAAGAGTGGGGGGCAAAGTGAGATACGGCTGGAATCATGATTTGGGGATCAAATTTTTAGAACTTTGAAGGGAAATTATGTTACTCTAAATGCAATTTAAACAAAGACAATATAGGCAAGGAAAGGGGTAAGAGCTGGATTCACTTAAGATTTCTCCTCTGGAGAATGGCTAGCAAGAAGGCAAAGGCAGCACCAGGAGAATCATTAGAGAATCCAGTGAAGACGATCACATGGGGCTAAGTGGAAGGCAATGCACTAGAGAGAATGTGTAAGAGTTCATGGATTTGTGATTCAGGTGAGGGAAGGGAATTAACAATGACTCAGGATTTTCACTTGAGTCACTCAAGGGATGATGGAGCTACTGACTTGCCTAGGGATGATAAGGCGCTGGCAAACAGTCCCAGATATGATGCAAAGAACTCCCATCCCTGATAGTTCTTTATCTTCACCTGTTCTGTTCTCTCTGGCAGTCTACCTGGCTCTCTATCTCTATCTACTACTTCACACAGATGCTCCTGTTCCCCTAACCTTGACTTCTATCATCTGCTTGGAGAAGAACCCATGAGACTGTGCTTCTCTCCCTCAGCCTGTTCTCCAGATGGTGCCCTTTCATACCATGTCCTGTAAGTAACCCCTTCCCTCACATGGGAAGCAAACCATAATTATTCAAACACTGAATTTCTGTCTATGTAAATGTATGTAGATAGCTGAAGGATGATAAATTTATTCTAAATACATAAACTCCTAACAGATAAGGAATTGTTCTGTCAACTACAAAAAAACTTCTATCAAAGAGAGTATGTCAAGATATATAAGTCTATCAAAAGTGTCAAAAGAATATTACAAGCCGGGCACGGTGGCTCGTGCGTGTAAGCTTCAGCCTAAGACATGGCTGGGGCTAGGGATCGCGGTTCGAGTCCCGCTTGGGCAACACAGCAAGACCTAGTCCCAAAGAATAGCTGGGCGTGGTGGTGCGCGCCTGTAATCCCAGCTACCTGGGAAGCTGAGGCTGGGGACTACTTGAGTCTGTGGTACCCTGGGCAATGGGAGCCTGAGGTTCCACAGCAAAAACAGCGAGACCTAGTCTCAAAAAAAAAAAAAATTACAAACCACTAATATTGCACCAAAAAAATACATCACATCAAATTAAAATACAATATGCATTGTATTCTAATGAAAAAATGATATAACAATTCAAAACAAAAATTCACAGTCCTTTGAACACAATACACACTATTTATTTTAAACAATGACCTGTTTGTTTATATTGTTTCATGATCCAACATTGTGTATTATATCAAGGAGAAAATCTGTTCACAAATGTCATTGTGGCAAAAGAAGCTCTTAAATTGGAAAAAAAAATATTTTGGCTCATTATGAATACCCTATATTTTATACCCATATTATGTTGGATAACTTTAAGAAAACAAAATAATAATAAAGCTATTCAGATCATTTCCAGAATTTTAATTTACATTTGAAATAAAGGAAAATAAATGACATGTTTACAATTTTGACTTGATACATACAAAACATTATCTTTTCTATTAAGTTTTTAAGATTTATTTTGGCTTAAACTTTACAATAAGTAAAACTAAATAAAACATTAATAGAATTAGAAACTTAAACTTCAGGCTTTGATGAGATATAAACTTTTTAAATGACATTTTAACCTTAGACTTTCTTCAAAAGGTAAAATTTTAGTGATAATGACCTTTCAATTAACTCACACTGTCTTGTACTTTCTAAAAATATATATAAATTAAGTATAAATTCAGATTCCTAGATTTCATAATGTATAGCTTAAGAAATCTGCTCTAAAGCCAGAAGCTTCAGGAAAGGTTTTATTTTCCAAACATTAGCAGTGAAATAAACAAACAAACAAACAAACAAACAAATAAATAAAGTGAAAAATAAAATTTTGGTTAAAAAAACATTTTGGTTAATAAATTATTTCATCTGTAGTTCTTAGTGTCTAATAAATGCATGATGACTGTATTAGTACCAAAAGGTAGCACTAAACAGATACACCAATAGAACTTTGAGGACGCAAACAACGCAATGTTCTTCAGATTGCTGAAATGAATTATAAAGTAATCCTGAATGGCATGAGAAAATGTTCAACACGTACAGTAAAACGAAAAGACCATAAGACAGTATGTCTATAAAAACTAAAGGTAAGAAAAAAACAATTTGAGCATACAGCAAATGCAGCTAATTCCTTCTACCTCTTTTCACAAAGCTCTAATGAACTCTGTTAGAAAAAGGTCTCCAAACTAAAAACTGCTAGAACATGGAAAAATAAGATACAAAGTACAAATGAGAAAAGCCCAATACAAATGAAAACACTTATATTTGCTAATATTTTTAAATCAAATAAGAAATTAGATAAAAGTTGCATCTATCATGATGGCTTCCTCTAATTTGTCTATCGTAATGTTCAGCCCTTTGAAGAAAAAAGGATTGTACTCTTAGCAGCAGCAGTCAGGAAAAAAGGAATGGTTATTATAAACAGGTTAAGAAATCTAGTTTTCACACAACTAAGTAAACTTGATCTTACACGGCTGCTTGAATCAAATATCTTATACAGTTGAATGGTAATATTTATCTATATGTGACTATATAAGTTTGAAATATTTATGTAAGCTTATAAGAGCTAACAGTTGTAACACTGTAATCCTTAAGAACATAATTCAGGCATTGAACTACATGTTGTTAAAAACCCAATGTCATATTTAACATCCTTGGAAAATAAATCAACTAGATGCTAATCATAAGAATAAAACAAGACTTGAATAATTAAAATAGGGGAATAAAAGGGTAGCATGTCTATTCTTTCTCTTAAAGTACAAGTAAAAAATTGTAGAATTTTTAGAGAGCTTATTTTCTATAGAGCACAGTACCTATTTAATAAAACAATTACCATTGTTTCATGTTCATAAGACTCCTATATCCCTATAAATTTAAAACCAGTTAAGGAAAAGAGACATATGAGAAAAGACAAGTAACTCCAAAAGTCATGCATGTCTAGAGCAGCAGCACCCTGTCTTTATTCTGCCTCCACTAAGTCCCAAAGTGTAGCAAACCAACAGCAACATCCATCCACACACTCAGCATCACTCAACAATGGGGTGTTTTATACAGAGATCAACCAATATGGCTTCAAGAGACCCCAGCAGAGTCTATGAAAATTGCCTCATGGCAGAGGGCATATCTTCAGGGGTAAAAATTATACTCTAGAGCACAACCCTACATGCATATCACATTCAGATATTTACATACAGAGTTGTAAACACAGAAACATAAGGGCTTGCTATTAAAGAAGTATGCTACAAAGAATAAAAACTTTGAAGACTACTTAAGAAAAGGTATAAGGTAAAAGCCTTGGAATAAAAGTGAAAAATACTTCTAAGTTTACAAAGTAAACACATAATTCTTAGTCAAAAAAAAAAAAAAAAAAAAAAAAAAAAAAAAAAAAAAAAAAAAAAAAAAAAAAAAAAAAAAAAGCTCATCCCAGCAAGTTATTTTGTGAATATCAATAAAATGACTCTACAGTTGAGAGAAAAAGACCAATGGCCGAAAATAGTACACAATTTACTGAATAACAGGGTTAAAGGACTAACACTACCTGATTTTTAAGACTTACTTTAAAGCTACAATACCCAAACAGGATGATATTGGTGAAAGAGAGAGACTAGTGGGACAAAGAACACAAGAAGAGATACAAACGCAGTCAACTGATCTTTGACAAATGAGGAAATGTAATTCAAGAGAAAAAGGAGACCTTCAATACTTTGACTAAGTGGTTCTGGAACAACTGTTATGCCTAACAGGCAAAAACAAACAATCTAGGCACAGAACTTACATTTTTCACAAGAAGTTAACTCAAAACAAATCATATCTAAATGGAAAGTGCAAAATTATAAAACTCCTTGAAAATTATGTTAGAAGTTCTTGGGTTTGGCAAAACTTTTTAGATAAAAAACCACAACCCATGAAAAGTAAAATTGGTAAGTTGAGCTTTATTTGTATTAAGAAATTCACTTTGCAAAATGATACACAAGACAATGAAAGGAGGAGATTCAGACTGAGACATTTTCACAAATGTCTTTGTGAAACATGATCTAATAAAGGCCTGGTATCCAAAACACATGAAAAAAAATCTTAAAACTTAACCTTAAGAAAATAAACAATCCAATTTAAAAATAGGCAAAGACTCTAACTAGACACTCCCCCTCCCCCCAAAGAAGACACACAGATGGCAAGCATCTGACAGGATGCTCCACATTCTGGATCAGCAGAGGTATGCCAAGGTAAATGACAATGAGCTACAACTATACATCTATCGGGATGGTCAAACTTCAGAGCACTGACAACACCAAGTGCTGATCAGGGTACCAGGTAAGAGGGACTCTCATTCTTCGCTGGTTGGAATGCAAAATGGTACTTTTTGCTTTGGAAGACAGGAAATTTCTTTTAAAAATCCACATGCTCTTACCATACCATACCACCCAGCAACTGTGCTTCTTGGAATTTACCCAAAAGAACTGAAAATTTCTGTGCACACAAAAACCTAAACACAGATGTTTATAGCAGCTTGGTTCATAATTGCCAAAAGTTGGAAGCAACTTCAGTAGGTGAACAGAAATACTGGTACATCCAGACAGTGGAATATGATTCAGTGCTACAAGGAAATGAATTAGCAAGCCATGAAGGCCTAACGGAAATTCAGACATATCTTACTGGAAAAAGCCTGTCTGAAAGGCTCTGTACTATATGATTCCAACCAGCAGATAGTCTGGAAAAGGCAAAAGTACTGACAGTAGCAAGACAAGAGGTTGCCAGGGAAGGGGTGAAGGGGGGGAAGGGGAGGGAAACAAGGGGTGTTTAGGGCAGTGAAAATACGCTGTATAATTCTGTGATGATGGTTTTATGTTACTGTACCTTCATCCAAACTCTTAGAACATGCAAGACTAAGAGTGAACCACAAAGTAAACTAGGGACTTTGAGCAACTATAACGTGTTGTCAGCATGGGTTCTTCAGCTGTAACAAACATGTCGCACTAATGCAAAATGTCAATAACAAGGAAAACTGGCTGAGACAGGGAGGAAGGGGATGCTGGGCACTCTCTGTACTTTCTGTCCAAATTCTGTAAACTTGCAAGTGCTCTAAAAATAATGTTGTTTTCAAAACCACAAAAAGAAGAGTAAGGAAGAAAAGCCTATTCTGTCCCCATCTGTCAGAACCAAGGTGCCTGGGACGAGTCAAAACAAACAACAGCTCCAGCTAAAGCTTAAAATAATAATGTATCTGGCCGGGCACGGTGGCTCGTGCCTGTAAACTTCAGCCTATGAAGAGGCCGGGGCTAGGGATCGCGGTTCGAGTCCCACCTGGGGCCCGTAGCGAGACCTAGTTCCAAAAAAAAAATAGCTGGGCATGGTGGCGTGCGCCTGTAATACCAGCTACCTGGGAAGCTGAGGCTGGGGATTGCTTGAGTCTGTGACACTCCGGGCAACGAGAGCCTGCGGTTCCATGGGCAAAAATAGCGAGACCTAGTCTCAAAATAATAATAATAATAATAATAATAATAATAATAATAATAATAATAATAATGATGATGATGTATCTGGAGTAAGCACAGAGAAAAGAAACAGCTTACAAGTCAATAAAAAAATAAAGCATCAGAAACACAAATCAGGTTAGATGGTGGATGGACTCAAAGTACAAACAAAGATAAAGCAAAATTCATCTTAAAGAGTCACAGCAAATTTCAACTTCGGGAAGGTCTGTTGGATGTGCCAATTATCAAGAGGAAATTATCGAGAGGAAAACTGTACATATGAAAACAAGACCTGAAGAGGAAAAAAGGAAATGTGAGTAGACACATGGTGAACACACTGAGAAGTGCAATCTGAAGGCAGCACTCAATGGCAGTTTGCTGTAAAAGATGCCTCAAAATGCCTTTTTCCTCAGTGAAGGGAATTCATACCTAACACTGTTTATAATGAAAATGAAACATTATTTAACACATTACTAGGGCACTGACATATCATCTCCTTCTATCTTAACACACCTATTCTTATTTCAAGTGATAGGTTGGTAAATGGCTCCTTACAAAAAATTTAAAATGCCCTGTTTTGTAGCATTTGTCAATTCTATCATGTAAATATAGTCATGCTGGCTGTATTTAAGCCATCAACCAGCTGGTAAGGTTCCTTGCAGGAACTAGATCCAGAAGTTATTGTTCATTTAGGATGCAGACATTGGCTTCCAATTAAAGTTACTTGCCAAAAGGGAGCAGAATGTGAACTCACATCCTGAATATCTAAGAACTCTCACATCACCGGCTTTATTTTCTCCCAGGGTCACTAGATTTCGATATATCCTGTTTTCTTCTTAACCCACCCAGATTATTAACACATGATATGCTTGAGTAACTATTTCCTAAGCCAAATATTTTGCTTGCACCTTTAAAACTCATTTAAGTTAGATGAGTTAAGAAAAGGTTTCCTCACTTTATTGTTTACTCATTATTTACCAATGCTGAAATTCTTTTCAGTTTTTATTCCATTTAAAGCTGTCATTCTAATGGAATTTGGGGTGATATAGATGTTCTTTTCTCGTAAGCAGTCCCTCTGGATTCATTTACTGAAATTCTAGAGTGATTTGATTCATTCATAAACTAAATCCAGATTTAAGAATGTTTTCTGGGCTCCCTCCGCTACTCACCATCAGTTTTTGTGCGGTGACTTAAGTCTCATGATAGGTGTTCTTGTCTGTTGGCACCCAAGTCCCTGCTTAGTCGCCACCATCAGTAATTTCTCAGCTCCTGGCATGAACTTAGAAGTCCGAGCTTATGCACTTAGCTTCACAAACTAATTAGAAGAAAACTGATATCTTAACCAAGATCACTTGCCTAAGACCCGGCCTATCCTCACTAATTTGTCCTCTTTTGTGTACCCAAAGGAAAATGGATGCTTTCCTTCTCAGGTGATCTAGCACTAATTAATTATATTTCCAAACATTTTAAGTTCCTATTGTGAGTAAAATAACTTTCTCTCACAACTCAGTCCAAGAGTTTCTGCTTCTGTAGAATTTCACTGGATAGACAAATTAGGACTTTTGCTTGTTCTTTGCCATCTGTTCCTAAACTGTTTATTTATCCGCCTCTAAACCATTCCATTGAGAACAGCTTTCTAAACAGAGAAGTCCTGTGACATCTTTGGCACATGTCCAGTGGCTTTTACTTGCAGTCTACTACAGAAATATCACTTATTATAAAGTTCAAGACAAATAACCCATCATCTAAATAATCCATTATTCACTCTGCTAGAGTCTCCCGGGGGTTATTTTCTTGTGCTCGCTTGCATCTTCAGAAGCTTGGCTAAGAAACTGTTCTAAAAATGTATAAACAATGTGGTATTATTTTTAATGTGGATGGGCTTGGGAGTCAGAAGACAAGAACTGGAGGACTTGTCTTAGCTACTCAGAACCATGAAAATCTTGGTCAAATTAGTTAACCCCCCTAAATTTTTGCTTCCCCTCCAGAAACCCAACAAGTTTTCTTAGGTCTCCACCCTGGGTAATGATCAGAAGAAGCAACAAGAAAGCTGTTTTCATTTTTGTTTTCCACTCCTCCACCCATACAAATATTTGCTGCTTATGAAAAACCTATTGTAGTAAACTTTTTCCTTCTAGCCAGACAGGAGTGTGGGAATCAGCACAGGCTAGTGCCAGAGCAGAAACTGAACATCAACATTATCCAGTAAACTGTGACTTAGATACAAGGTCTGGGGGAGATGAACAGATACATGTTGATGTGCAGCCATTTCCTTTGCCTTCTAAGGTGAGCTAAATCTAAATAAGTGAGCTGAGGTCTCAAAATCTAAGTAAGTGGGAATGAAGGGACTTCTGCTACCCTGATAAAAGGAAGCTAACAAAGAAAAGCTCCCAGAGACAGACTGTAACCTTCTATTACTCTTTAAAATACTGTAGCTTCATGGGTCAAACTTCCTTAACAGACAGGGAGATATAACCACACATCTACCTAGCAGCCAGTGGCAAAGAAAACAAAATAGTTAGCAAAAAACAATAGCAAATACCACAAATCTGTTTCGGTTGAAAATAGAGACTAAACAAAGATTTACTGATTCTCGGGCGTGGTGGCATGACTATAATCCCAGTTACTTGGGAGGCTGAGGCTGGGGATCACTTGAGTTTGTGGGTTGGAGACAACCCTGAGCAACATAGTGAGACATAGTCTCAATCAATCAATCAATCAATCAATCAATCAAACCAAAGATACTGATTCTTGCCTTGTTATTCAATCCATTGTGGAGGTTACGGGATAACATAAAATTGAGTCGCTGTTAAAAATATGGACAAAGACACAAAACTATTAACTAGACAGAATCATCTAGAAATGAAAACAGATTAAGATATTGTATTTACAAATATAAAACAGGTGGGGATAAATTTATTGAAAAAAAAGTAGAACTTATGTAAAAATTTTGTGAGAATTGACACAATAAAAAATTGTGTTTTTCCATCTGTTCAAGGTCTTCCTTTATATCCTTTAAGAATTCCTTTTCTTTTCCTGATTTAGCCAATATAATCTAAACAAACTACTGAATCTGCCTTAGATTTAGAACCACCAAAGAAGGCCAGCAGAAAATGAGATCAGGTCAGAAAATTGACTTGGTCAGAATGCTGAGAGTGGCTATGAAATCTTTCTCAGGAGGTAAAATCCTAATACACAGAGTGATGGAGACAAGGTCTTATGTTTGCCAATTTGTAATGAGAACTATGCCAAGTGAACTCTAACACTGTCACGGGCAGCCCATCCCTTGCTCTCCTTGAGAGTAGTTCAGTCAACACTAAAGTGTAACTGGCAAGTTGCTTGAGCCTGACAATCAAAGAAATTTCTACCTGGGATGCTCTAGAATAGCATCCTAATGCTCATCCTTTTGTCCAGCCTACCAGGCTGTGCTTGGAGGGACTTGACATTTCCAACAACAATGTACTGGGTGTTCAATCTTCCCTGTGTGCTACTGGCAGTTCTGAAAGTTCATGATGGTTCAACTGATATATTTTGGGTATTACTTCATTTAAATATGTTTTTCATTTATTTGTCACTTTAGATTGTTTTTCACATTAGCTAATGTGTCAGTTTTCCCTTATTGTGTTATCTTTTTTCTCATTAATTTGCATGAACTCATTGACTATATTTTCTGTTATCCACATCGTACACTTTTTTAACTTGTCCTTTCTTGTTTATCTTATCATTTGCCTTATGAATGTGAAATAATATTTTTGTTGAGTGCATTCACCTTTTTTAATAAAATTTGTTTTCCTCACTTGGCTAAAGGTCATCTAGATTCTGTGTGTTGACTTCTAATCTTTTCTAAGAATTTTAAAATTCACATCTATCTGCATATTGGTTCTTCCAACATATATCTTTCCGGGATAAATAACCAGATAGCCTAACATTATTACTATATAAATCATTCCCTTCCCTCTGATTATTACCTATGTTTTTACTGGGGGGAGGGATCCTTGAGAAGATTCTCAAGTGTTTTGCATTAATCTAACATATTGATCCTGTGTTTACTGAGTTGACTACAAGTATATTAAGGTTCTGATACAGTCATTTAACATTATATTTTGATATCATGGCCATTACAGTTACAATGCATTCCCATTTGACTTAATTTTCTGATTTAGAAAACAGTCTTGGTGCTTTTTAAAAATAAGTTTTAAAGTTTTTCTTGGCTATTGATTCTTCCACAGACAGTCTATGACAGTTTTCCCAAATCTTTGGAGTGTGGCCCAAGCATCTGCATGTTTCTGAGACTCTTACTGTGCTACCGAGGTTTAGCATTACTGCCTTGTGCTGTTCGTCTAGAGCAGAGCTATTGGTCTGTGTATTGATTATGTTTCTACCATGATTTCATTTCAAGCCAATTTTGATTTTAAGAAAATTTTTAAAACACCACAAACAAGGAAACCTACTTATATAATACCGCAAATAATATTCACACAATTCAGAAAGAGCTGAATAAACACAGGTTGGGGCAAAGCTCTAGGGATTAAAGTACAGGATCAACACAATCATACAAAAACCTAATTTTCCTAAATCATATAATGTTCTCCAGTTACTACCAGAAACTCTGGCGAGCTAAGTTTTCTCTCCAGATTTCAGTCACTTCAATTAGTCCATGTATCTTGGTGCCCTGCCAGTCCTCTGTCTTGAGTTATTAGTGATTTCAAAAAGTATCTTGTATTATTAGTGATTTTATATACTCTACTCCATCACTGAATTCTCCAATTGTCACATTCTAGGTCTTGTCTAGCAGTTAAGTCCCATCACTAGCAAAAATAATCCCTCCTTTCCTCCACATATATTGGAAGTTCAAATCTTTAGGCTACTAGAGGCAGGCTCCTGGCAAAGCTTCCACTGCAGTTATCCTTGCCTCTAAGCACAGAAAATAAGAACTTCACACTGCATCAAAATGACTACATTTTAAGTCAAGCCAGGCCCTGTATGTAAAACCTAGGCAAAGCAGTTCTTCAGTCTGCACAAGAATGCATGGTTCACCTCACTTTCAGCATATCACTAGGCTATTTTATTCGAATCACCACTTTCCTGCATCCCTACAGGTAGAAAGACTCACTCATATATTGTTACAAATTTTCACATGAAGTTATTTTTTAAGACAGTTTTGTAGAGCAGGTGTAAGTTAAACACATATACAGAACCTGTCCCATAATGGTCATCCCCTCCAAAGAGGCACATTAGTTACAGCTGGTGAACCCAAATCTGACACATCATTATCACCCAAAGTCTGTATTATGTAACGGTTCTCTTTGTGACCTACACAGTGTACCCATCACCATAGGATCACAAAGATTAGTTTCACTGGCCTAAACTTCCCTGTGCTCCAGCCATTCAAACCTCCTACCCCCAAGCTCCAGCACTTTACATCGCATCACCTTTTCCATAAGGTCACTTAGTTGAAAGCTTTTCAGGCTTTTTTCACTCAATAATATGCTTCAGTTTCCTATAACTCTTTTGAAAGCTTGAGAGCTCATTTTGTTTTAGCATTCAATTATGTCATTATCAAGATGAAAAACAGTTTCTCCATTCACCTACTGAAAGACATCTTGGTTGCTTCAATTTTTGGCAATTATGAATAAAGCTACTATAAACATCAATGAAGGTTACTTTAGACCAAAATAAAAAAAAAAGGATCTATTTAATGCATTCAATGTAAATCTATACTTTGTTAGATTACTACATTACATCAGTGGATAATAACTCATTCTTCATTTGTTATGAATGCCTTTGCTAACGACTTTGTGTATCACATGTCATTGACTATAACTAAAAAATAGCTTTTAGAACAATTCACATGATTTTCTACCATGTACTACCATTACAGTTATAACTCAATATCTTCTAAAAGAAACCGGTCTGAGAATTTGGAATTTGGCATCTACAGCCTTCCATATTCAAATGAAATACTTGTTGTAAAAACCTTTAAAACTTTATTCTAAGCAAACAAATTTAAGTTGAGATATGCCATAATTAATCAAAAGAATAAACCCTCTGCTCTGCAAAAGACTAGCAAAAGATGTATTAGCAACATGCAGAAAAGAAATCTAAGAATACAGACAGTCATAGATGAAGCCAGAACCCGATGACTTGGGGCATGATCACTACAATGGCCAGATACCAGTCATGTGTATTTAAAATATTTACCAATTAGTAAAGAGAGGTGATCAGAACCACTCCACCTGTAAACACCAGTACAGTGATAAGGATGCATAATGACTGAACAGGAACAAAACAGGAGGTGAGCAGAAATCTAGACATAGAGGTAGAATGTGGTATCTAAAGAGACAGGTAAGTGGTAAAAGAGTACCATGGAAGTTCATGGAAAAAAAAAAAATAGACTTCATGATAACAAACATCTGCGGAAAACAGGAAATCCGTAAACACACAGCTAGGGAAGTGGGTTTGATTGCTAAAAAAAAATGTGTCAGCAGAACTTGATTCTGTTAAACTTTTGATTTTTGGGTGATAATCTCATTCCTTCAAAGGGTAAAGCAGGCTCCCATATTTGGAAGAAATGGAGCACTGAGAGTTTGACAAGTCAAGTCTCAGGAAGGAAGTAATAGCGGTTGCTAGAAGTGGAGGTTTACATGCAACAATGGGAAGTAGTTCAGGCATGAGAACTGAAGTTGGGCAAACCTACAGAGAGACGAGCTGACACAGAGTCACATGTCATGTGAGTGGGGACTCTCCCAAACGCCATTCGGGTACAGGACATGACACGGGCCCAACCTATGTCTCAGCCTGCACATGACAACAACAGAAGATACAGATGGGGAAAAGGGCCATGACATTGGGCTGATGAAGTGGTGGGTCTGGAACTTCACAGAGAGAGTACATGACCTCTCCGAGCGCTCTGGGACGCCTCTGGATCCTGGGACCATTCTTACTAGATTTTTCTGATTTCCAGTTTTCTAGCTCATTCTTAAACTGTGTCGTCATGAAACTCTATCTTTACTGACCAATGAAAGAACTTAAATCATGAAATCAAATATCGAGTTAGTCAGCTGTACTTTTTATAACACAACATGGTGATTCTTGAAGATGAAGTTATCCTTGTCAAATGAGGTAAATCCAGTGTAAATAGTTAGAACACGTCTTTAACAAAAGGTTAACACAGGCCTAGGGCTCCTAAACTCAATGATATGCAAAGCAAAGGACTCCCAAATCAGGAACATTACAGTTTTGCACTGTTCCCTTAAAAGCTTCCTTGTCTAGATTCACTTTATAAAACAGATTTCTCTGAGGGATGTGAGGGTACACTGACAATAAGCAATAGGTAACTCTTTTCCATAATAGTCAGGTTTAAGTCTTAGTGGCTACTGATATTGTCGATGAGAACATAAATTATATTACCAATTTATTTAAAATTTGGTTAAAACTTCCTTTACCTCCCATAGCTAACCTAAAATCATTTGTTCCTATTGCCTGAACATGTCCCATCTCCACAATTAAATGAGTGAAACAAACTTACAGCACTTAGCAGAAGACACACCCATGGCTGAGGCATTTATGTAAGTATTTGCTGAACAACAAGGTAACATTTCTTCACTTGTTAAAGCTTCATCTCACATCTGATCTACTGCAACAGCATCATATCCCTCTTCATACCCAGCACCTTTCTGCCTTCCTTATTCTGACCCCAACCCATGAAAATTGAAATCTAATAAAATCATCCCAACCATTGTCATAAAGTCCATCAGTGGTTGCCAGTTTGTTCAAGACTTAAAAACTCAAATCCGTAACTACATCTTCAAGGTTCTCCCTGCCTACCTTTCCAACTCATTCCCATCGCCGCAGGCCCATTCTGCTTCAGTCAAACCATAAGATCTCTCCTGCCTACCTGTCCCTCTCCCAAACGGTTAGCTATTTCTTTTACATTTTGTTGACATATCACTATAACATGGAATATGAGGATCAAGGAAGTTAGCCAGATAAAAATATTAGGCCAGATAAAAATATTAGGTCTTTTTAGGGGGGTGGGGGGAGTAGGAGTTCTTAGCACATTAAACTTATCTATGTCCCAACATACTCATCCATAAAAATAAATATGAAAGCAACCTATCAACTGATGCATGGATAGAATCCCTACCAATTTTTTTATCCCCTCAATATTCTTTTCATTTAGTCATAGAAAGGTAATAAAATTCTGAAACCTATTACAATGTGCATGTAATTCATATTCTAATGAACCTTGGAAATATGGAGAGTGAAAGAAGACAGTCATAGCAACAGAACTAACATATATAGCAAAGGAGGGGGGAATAAGGGGAGGGATGAGCAGAGAGATCAAGATGACAGTTCACAGGTGATGTGGTGGGAGAACCTCGAGTATACAGTGATGTTTCATATATATATATATACATATATATAACATGTAATCTATTTTAAAAAAGACAGTCATAAAAGAATACCTATACTATGATCACATAAACTGCCCAAAACAGGCAAATCCATAGAGACAGAAAGTAAATTAATGTGTGTAAGATTTCTTTCTGGGGTGATGGAAAGCAATAATTAGAGAGTGGTAATGACTGTACAATTCTGTGACTACACTAAAACTACTGAGCTATATATAAATGAGTTTTTATGGTGTATGAATTATATAAAGGTGTTAATTTAGAAAACAGCATTAATGGTTTGTCTTGAGTTTTCATAATGGTGAGCAGTGCACACATGTACCCCTCACATGCATGCACCCTGTACTTGACCATAGTGTCACATCCGTAAGTACTTCAATAAATAGTACTATTTTAATCAGATAACATATACTTTCACTGAAATTTAGGTTAAGGCATAATTGTCCATTTGGGGACTAGCTTTACTATTTTTGCAGGACAAAAATGTTTACTTTTTTTTCCATAAAAAGCATATCTGAGCATTAAAAATTCTATTTATGAACTTTTCTCATTTCTCAAAAATCCAAATTATTTATGTAAATTTAGTTTCTTACTATACATATTGTGTTCACATTTTAATTCATAATATTATAGTTAAAACAGTATCTTTGAGGTCTGTGACAAAAGCTATGTTTTTGAAATGTGAGTTGTTATTTATGCAGAATAAATTCTATAAAGTAATATTTACAGGAGGTATTAGTTTGCTGGTCAATGCATTTGTGGCCTTAACACCGCTGCTGTATAACTGGAAGGTCTGAATACTGACTTTTGCCCTGTCTTATCAATTTTAGAGATCTTAGCCAATCTTTTAAATGGTAACAACCTCATAACAGAGCTGGTTTAACAGAATGTTCCTAGTTCCATTTTCAAAAGAAGTAATGTCAAAGTGTTGGCACAAAGACAATATCCTGAATTTAGGCCATATGAATGTCACTTCATTGTTGTTACTGAAAGAAATAAGCTCAACAATAATCAAACTTCAGCAGCTCTGCTCTCTCATCCTGCCAGCTAAGCAGTCCTCCAAGCAAGAGGGCCTCCAGTGATGAACACTGCAAGGGGCGCTTCACTCGGTACAAATTATGGCAAGCACCTTGTATGCAGGAACCATCACAGCCCATCATACAGTGTGACAATATACACAGCTATTGTGTTAAGTCCAATCTAATAGTCACAGAATTTTTCCTTTTGGAATGATGGCACTGCATTTGAAATATTAGTCAAAAAGTTGTTTTCTTTAAAAAAAAAAAAAAACAGTATATCGTGATTATTTCTGTTTTCAAGAAATTCACTGAACAGACTTTAGTGCAATGTTGATTTTGGGAATCCCTAAGGTGTCATTTTATGAATCCTTGCTCCCCTGAGACATCACAGCATAATAACAATCATCATGTAGTATGATAGGGGTATATTTATCCTCCCTACCGTCTATCCTATTTTCCATCCATTCTGACAAATGGCACTTTATCGTGGTCGGCTGCACATGTACCAAAACTTGACACTGACATACAAATAAGAACAAGAACACAATCACTATATCCTCCTCTGTCTCTCCCACTTCTTGCCAGGAGTTCATTCAAGTAACAGAAGGATTTGAACAGGGTTTTAGGAGTAATTATACCACAATGTTAAAAATAAACACAACAGGTAAAAGGCATTAAGAAGAGACCTTCAAAGATGAGGAAGACATCATGGGGAAGCAGGCAGCACAGGGGTGAGGGGGTGCAGATCACATAAAGACAGCTGCAAACATGAAGGCATGGCAAGCTCTAGGCACAGGAGAGTACGGAAAGCAGGTGAGCAGGAGCCAGGTGGTGAAAGGCTGCATCCCAAGGGATGGAAAGGTCATAGAGTAAGGACAGGGAAGCTCTACAAGGGACCCCTGGCAGCAACGAAAAAGCTACAAAGCAGTCATAAAGGAAACTATGGGAGCAATCCAAATGATAATGAAGAGGTCAGAACTAAGGCAAGCCGGTAGCAATAAGGGAGACACGGAAATTTTAGGAGGCAGAATGACAGGTCTTGATAAATGACCAGAAGGGGTGAGGTATGGGATGAGAGAGAAGTGGTGACTCACCTCTGGCTTCTGGCTCAAGGAGGCAGTGGATGGCGGTGCTGTCTACTGCCATGGGGGACAACCCCTCAACATACACCTCAAATTCCTTCCCCTCCAAGTCCTCTCTGCCCACCCTGCGGTTCAAAACGATTTCTTCCGTCTCCGTACTCCCTCGTCTTTCCATGTGTAACACTTGGCAAGTCATAACGCATATGCAACATCACTTTTAATTTCTTTCATAGTCACTGTTTCTATTTCTCTGGGTGCTGCTGACTTATGAACAAAGACAGCATGGAGCATCTATCTGATACAGAAAATATATACTCAAGACATGTTGGCTGACTCAAATATTGGTAAATAGAGAAAAATCCTGAGGAAGAGATAGACGACTCTCTTTTCCTAAATCTCAAGAATAATTTTTTTAGACTCTTTCTTTTAAATGTAATAGGGCTAAGACCAAAAAAAAGCCACAGAATGGGATGAGACAGACATTCTCTCACTTTCCAGACTTAGGGCAAACCTGGTTAGGGCTTTACTGAATAATGAGAATGGTTAATGTTGATTACAACACACAGTTCACAATTATCTAAGAAAACTAAATTTTTACAAGACAAGCTACTGCAATGTTATCTAATACACTGTTCCTCCATTAGAACTCATTAATGATAGCTACAATTTCAGTATAAAACTCACTATTGTTTTAAGTCCATGGTACAGAAGGGAGAGAAAGGAAGAATGAAGGGGGAAAGCGAAAGAATGACAGATTAGAAAGCATAGCGTAGTTTTAGTAAAAATGTACCGTTGCCTTTTTTAAGTAGCAAAAGTATTTAATTTAGGTAAGTCAGTAGTTACAGTTCGCCCTATATCTCAACAACAGATATTCACTTAGAAAGTTTCCTGGAACTAAACTAATGTGCTGCCATCTGGCAACACAGCATCTCCATATGGAAGAGTTACTTACAGATCAAAATATAATACAGAAATTGTAAATGCAATGTATTTGGCATAACACATATCTCCTATATGGCTTTATTTTAAGTGCCCCCCCCATCAACATTTGATCTTTTATATTATTTGCTTACCAAACAAAATTACATTAAATAAATATAAAGAGTTACCTAGAAAAAGTAAATTTAACCTCTCATATTTTATTCATTAGTTTGCTCTGGCACTGACAGTACAGTTAAGAGGCAGAACAACTGGGTTCCAACACCAGTTCCTCACCACCGCATGACCTTGGAAAAGTCACCATTTTTCTAGACTCGAATTTTCTTTGGACAAAACAAGCAGTACGCTACAGAATCTTTGCTTCTTTCTTCATTAGTTTGGTATCCTATTACGTGTATAATTTTGGCAGTAAGAAAACCATAGTAATAACTAATTTCTCTTAGTACTTGGAGATCTTCAGAGGAAAGTACATGGAAACTGCTGGAAATGCTGGACAAAACCATTATTTCTGCTAAGTCTACATATTAGGACGTTAATAATAGCACTATGGATGGCATAGTGCAATTGTACTGCCTCATCTAAACTTTGAAATATATCAACCTCTGTGTTCTTTACCCAAAAACGTACTGCATATGAAAATAACTAACTCCGGAGGGAAGGGGGGAAAGTTACGACCATTGTATTAAACGCGCTCCTGGTTCAGAGGGCTGAACCCGAGAACTGTGGAATAGCACTGACATCCCATAAGGCTGCAGAGATCGGGCTATTTGTCACCCTTTCCCCCCAAGTCTGACCAACTGAGAGAGACTCTGCCAAATGACACCCATTAACCAGAAACTCGAGGCTGCCTTTTCCCGGCAAAGGCGGCTTCCGCGCTCGAGCCCGCACCGGCCCACGGTGCGCTCTGCACTGTCTCCCTCGCCCGCGGCCGCTCGGGACCACACTCGGCATCCCCCACAGCACTCGCTCAGCTGGAGCCGTCTGACCCAAATGGGTGCGCCGGGACGGCGCCGACAGGCACGCGGCATTCCTCCCAGGTAGGCAGAGGTACTCACAGCCGCTGCTCCAGGACTTTAACAGGGACTTTATGCTAAGCTCAAAAAACACGGGCTCCTGTAAAGTCAGCATCATGCCCCACCGGCGGCGGGCGGCGGCTCTGCTGGTCAGTCTCCGCCGGCCGCTGCCCCTTCTCCTCTCCCAGGCACAGGCAGCAGCGAGTTTGGGCCCGGCGCGCCCTGGCTCCGTCACCATGCAGTCTCGGTGACGCACGACCGCTGGAAGCGCTGCCGAATGCGGATGCGGATGCGCCCGCCGCCGCCGCCGCCGCCGCCGCCGCCGCCACCGCTGCTGCCCGAGGAGGAGCGCGAGCTCACGGCGAGCGCCCGGAGGGCCGCCCTCACCTTGGTCCAGGTGGCCGCGCACGTGGCCACCCGCGTCTCCCGCTCGGGCTCCTGCTGTCACTTCGGAGGAGCCCGGTCTCGGCTGCGTTCCCGTGGGCGCCGGCGCCGGCCAACATCAAGGGCAGGCGCTGCCCGCGGACGCCAACTTTTCCGGGCGCCGTGGCCATTGAAAACGTGGCCTGGGAGCCAGCAAAAGACCTCGGCATCTCCACCTCGAGCGGCTGGCCCCCAGCACAAAAGCTATTCACCCCACGCCGGAATCCGTTTTCTCCGCGCGCCTCCGGCGGCGCCGAGTCGCTGCCGCACTCACCCCGCCACAGAGCACGTTGGCCCGGGCGAGCGGCAGGCGAGGGGGATGCAACGAACCGCGGCGCTGAGCCTCCCCGCGCTCTGAACAGCCCCGCTCAGGACCGAGTTTCCTCTGCCGCCGCACACAGGCGTTCAAAGGTGAGGAGTGTCCTAGCGCGGGGTGATGTCAGAGCGCGAGACCGTCCGTTCTGAACGGGGCAACACAACCCCCCTGGACAGCTGCTAAAATATCAGTGAGGAGCGAGAAATCCTCCGGTCAAACACAATATGCAAGCCGGGCTCGGTGGCGCCTGCCTGATGAGCTTCAGCCTACGAAGCGGCTGGGGCCAGGGATCGCGGTTCGAGTCCCGCTCGGGGCAACACAGCGAGACCTACTCCCAAAAAATAGCTGGGCGTGGTGGCGCGCGCCTGTAATACCAGCTACCTGGGAGGCTGAGGCTGGGGATTGCTTGAGTCTGCGGTACCCCGGGCAATGAGAGCCTGCGGTCCCACGGGCAAAAATAGTGAGACCTCGTCTCAAAAAAAAACAAAACAAAACAAAAAAAAATATATATATATATGCATTCAAATAACTCCAGGGAAAGGGCGCTACAACTGAAAACCAACACTGACGAAAGCCTGACTGCCACGGGAAATAGTGGAAAATGTTCACAATCAAAACTAACACATAATTTTTTGTTCTGAGGCCAAAAGCAAGTTATCTGACCTCATCTTCAGCTGCATAGCCTCTGAAGGTCAAGGAGGCGTGGCTTTCCCCCCTGTGGGGATACATTTGCACTGGCCCATCTCTACTATTTTATCCTTTAAATAGCACAAGGAATAGTTCTTGTACATTGACAATGTGGATCAATAAACAAAAGGCTCTGAGTTTTACCCAAAATGATTTTTCTTTGTAATTGAAGTATTCCTCAAAGTGATTTAACACAGTCCTGCTTTCATCCAACCACTACTAATAGATTCAGGAAATGAACTGATCTAAATCCAAATAAACTATACCACTAAATGCCAAGACTCAATGAAACCATGTCAGCAATCAGACAATTTAGGAGGCAAATACCCAGATATTTTGCCATTTTCCCCACTACCTCAATTGAGCTAGGTCTGTTAGTCTCACACACATATTTTTTAAAGTTACTTAACTATTTGGCTATAACATCCCACCAAAGTAATCAAAGTTCCATACTAGTAAATCTTTATAAACTATAATAAAAAAAGTTCACTGCCATACAGAACCTCAAAGTATGACTTTTTTTGTGGGGTATGAGTTAAATAATAGATGATTTTGTCACAACTTTAAAATATTGTTTTCTAATTTTGAGTGTTATCTATATGATTGAAAAGAATAACCAGAACCTATGGTTTCTCTTACAATGATCAGTTTGTTAAGATACATTGATAGTAGGTAAAGAGAGTCAGATACACAGAGTCAAAGTAAGTCAATAAATGCAAGGTAATTTGCAGAGCATATTGTAGAAATTCCATTCTACATCAGAATTTCCTTGAGGACAGAAGGTGAATTGAAAATGGCACTTTCCATTAATCTGCCAGGTAATTCCATAGTTTCATTTGGGCAGAACCTGGGGTCTGAATTTTATCCAGAAATGTATAGAATGGAATAGGTAGTGTTACTATTTTAATTCTTAATTACAGCTTTAACAAAAGTGAGTGAAACAAGTATTTCCTTTCCAACCATCCCCAAACTTTTATCACCCACATCACCAAAGTATTAAGTAGAACTATTTATGTGCCCAATAATCTTTGAGAAAACCAGGGGACTCAAGCAATCCCCAGCTTCAGCTTCCCAGGTAGCTGGGATTACAGGCACCCGCCACCACATCTGGCTGTTTTTTCAAATCCAGTTCTTGCTAGTTGCCCAGGGTAATCTTGAACCCATGAACTCAAGCAATCCCCGGCCTCTTGCCTCTCAGTGCTTGGATTACAGGTGTGCACCACCACACCCGGCTCGAGTTTTCTATCCTTACCCCATCGATTAATCAAAGAAATTAAGGCCTAGAGTTTACTGTAAACTTGCCAAGAGACCAGTCAAAGCATCAGCTTCTGTTCTATTCTTCCCATAATTCAGAATTCACCAAGTTGTACCACACATATTTCTTATCTCAACACCATAAAAAGCTACAAGAATCATTTCTTAATGGCATATACCTTATAAAGCAAAATATCTATTTGGAGTAACTTCCTTCAACTATACTTCTTTTAACCTTCTAGGTTATATTAGAAAATTGCTTTCAAGTGGATGAGATTTTTTAAGGTTTTAAAGAAGTTCACCATTTTACTATTAACAACCTACACTGAGGTCTTCTGGGTAGGACCAGATGCTATTAAGCAGTGGAGACAAGATGATCCTGGCAATTCTCTTGCCTTTAAGGACCTACAAAGTAAATCCACTTCTTTCTTAAATAACCAACTTCGATTTAATTCTATGCCTTTTTCATTGGCATTTTAAGGATTCATGAAATTTGTTACTTGCTCTACATTTTCAGTAGGAGGTAGGTAACAATACATTCCAATACACCAAAAGATTATGTACCAGGAAATATTCCCTATAAATCCAATAATAATATTGCCATTGAGATACGGGATCTGAATAAAATGTTCTGAGCACTGCCGTTGAGATATAAGATCTGAACAATATATGATGAAGTCTGGTTTATACTGAAAGAAAAAATTCAACATGGGTACTGGGACTTCATGTTCCACCTGTCCAAAAGGAAATAAAATTCTGAAAGGACGCCGTTTTAGGGAAAAGAGTAGAAATTGATTAATCCTCACACTAATGAAAAATTTAAAAAACCTCAAATAGCTCAGAAATTACTAAGCTATGGTATATACATAACCATTATTAAAGGAAAAAAAATAGGAACTCAGCTATTCTTCCTATATAAAATGTCGAATTTCCCTACCATTCCTAGAGCCTTCTACAGTCTCCATAGATTTCAGTCTCTAAAAATATCTTCATCTTTCTGGCGCTCAAGCGCCAGAAAAAAGATTGAAAAGGCTTTAGGTCTTTTCTTTCCATGAAAGGAAATTCGCTGTTCTTGGGTCTTTAAGGTAATTAACATCACAGATGAAATTCAAAAAGGAAAAGAACCGTTGTAAAAAAAAAATCATTTCATATTTTGCTTTAAAGCCTCATTAAATAGTACAATAAATCATTAGTAGTAATGACCTATGATTCCAGCAATTGTTGGTATTTATTTCTAACCATCCTTGCTTCTATTTGCTTCTTTCTATATTTGCCAAAATTTTTATAATAAATTTGTTGGGTACTTGGAAAAATGACTGATTTTAAAGTTGGAGCACAAAATATGTCTACAGCATCTTTCATTTCTGTAGAGTAGGGAAGGACTCAAAAGGAAAAACAATGTAGCTGGTCAAAGGAATATCCAGGCAAATGAAGGAGCCACTAATGGCCAAAGCTGATACAATTTGAGCAACAAAATAAACAACATAGTTTTGGAGTAGACCACCAACTATTAAATACCCATTAATCCATATTGGCATAATAACAAATAAATAGATAAATCAGGGAGGGGAGATGAAATCTTTAACAGAAAAGGCTTAAACCTTGCATGATGACAAGGCCTGTCCCTCCGCTAGCATCTAGGAACTTCGATTTGAAAAGCATCTCACTACTCATGGAACTGACACGAGTGATCCACTATGCCTAAACTGTGCATACAAACAATATAGTTTAAGTTGAACATGTACTTTCCTTCAAAGAGTCTAAAATTTGGGTGTGCAATAGGCAGGAGACAATTATGTGGTGAGTCACGACAAAAATCCTGGGCACCTATGGATGGTTTCATTCATCTGTGGAATATGAAGAACCAGAAAACATCTACAGGCAATATTCCATAGGAATAAATGCTGAACTTAGTGAAAGAACTTAATGGTTACCACAGAAAATGGTGGGAAGGAAGAGAGTGTGTGTGTGTGTGGGGGGGGGGGAGCATAAAGGTTATTGGAACAGATGATTTGTGAGGGTGAGTGGAATGGGTGCAGATATGGGAGAATAAAAATGTAACCCCAAAATTAAAAAAAAAAAAAAAGTCCTAGGCACTACACCTTCCAGAAGCTACCTGGCTGACCACAGTAATGGGTTCACTGGTAAGAACCGGCTGCCTCCTCGGAGAGGACTAGGAGACTGTAAGGGACTTTGAAAGCTTTTACACTGTTTCCCCTGAATTTTACCCCATACGTCTTTTCACTCTAATTTTGCTTGTTATCCTTTATGTTATATTAACTCCTAGCTGTGAGTACAAATAGATACTGTGGCCCCTGAGTCTTTCCTATCAGTAAACCTGGAATGGTCTTGGGGACCCCTGACAAATATTCAGAAAAACGACAAGTAATTTATGCACACAATTCACCCTCAAGAATGAAGCACATCAACCCCCAACCCTTGAAAGTGTGAGCAGAGTGACCTCCTTCCAAAGGATGTGGTATAAAAAGCAGGGGAAATGAGCAAGTTTACTGTAGAGAAACCTCACAAACACTTGCTCAGACAGGGATCAAAGATGACATAATCAGTGATGAATCATGAGAATACATCCTTAATATGATATGAATGAAGATGCAATTTACCACTATGTTCTTCCCCAAATCCTACCACCCCATTCTAATTTGGGGGCAAAAGTCAGAAAGGTTTAAATTGAGCAGTTTACAAAATACCCAACCAATACTCCGAAGACTATCAATGCTCATTAAAAACAAGGAAAATTTGAGAAATTTATAGTTGAACAACTTATAGTTGAAGGCATTCTACTGGTATTCAAGAAGGGCCATGCTTTAGTTAAGGGGCTGAAGACC
>PVHY01005167.1:55747-85786 GCA_004024945.1 Uropsilus gracilis | reverse complement strand
AAAAAAAATGAAGCTATAAATGATGATATTAAATGTCTTTAGGCTCTTAGTAATCTCTCATTCTCAGTCTTTGCTACTGTTCCATTTTACAGATCAGAAAACCAAAGTTCCCAGAGGCTGAGTGATACTGTGTTTTTTCTTACCCTCCCTCCCCAGGAATGACTCTTGCCTTGAATCTTCATTTTCTCAGCTCCTCATTACAGCAGAGTGTCATTTCATAAATATTGGATTGTGCTAATACAATCTTCTGAGCTTTTCTAAATAGAGGCATTTGATAATGATCACTGAAATTATTCTGTCATGATGCGCTTGTGGATTTCAGCAGCTCTGCGTGCTTCTTAGGCAGAGAAGCATGAAAGTGAATTTGGATTAGGCAAAATTGTTTCTTCTTCTCATGGGCAAAGACCCACATCATACTTTCCCTTCTGGAAAACCAGCAGTTTCCAACTTTCTGGAAAGCCAGCTCGAGTCTGTTTAGTCAGATGTTCCATAACCTTTTCTAGATCCCCTTTGTGTGACAAGGTCTATGCTAGGCTCTGGGACATCTGATGCAGTCCTTTGTGCCTTTCATGTCACCAGTGGCTTCCCGTGGCCCAGGGGACAGAACCAAATACCAGCCATGGCCTGCGAGCTCTTGCACCATCAAAGTATCTTCTTTGAGCCCTTTTCCTTCCCTCTAAAAATTGCTTGAGACACACGAGTCAGTTTTCAATTCCTTGGACATGTCAGATTCTTTCGTGGCTCAGACCTTTGCACAATCTCTCAATGTGAGCACTTGGTGAAGTGATATCTGTGTGTGTGAGGTGCCTGCATGTGGGAGAGCCTATTCAGTGTTGGTTCCCCTAAGTTCTTTTCTGGTTCTGACAATTGAGATCTGCTCCAAGCCTTGCATCTTCCTTCAAGCTGCTCACACCCTAGATGCTCTTTGACACAGGTGAGCCACCGAGCAGTTGGTCATCTCGGGATTCCTGATGCCCAGGGTACATGCTGCCCTGAGGATGTGAGCTTGTTCTCAGCTCCCCTGATCCACTGCAGCTCCTACAGGTACCTCTCTCTCTCTTCCTTGCCCCTCTGCATGGGAAACACTCCTGGTTGGCAGCCCAAGTCCATGGAACCTTTTTGGAGGTTGTCATAGAGGACAGTCCAAGGACCTTCCAAGGAACTCGATGCAGTTTCCACTGCTTGCGAGCTCTGCCCTCCTGAATTTGGCACGTTTTACCACACTGAGTGACTGCTCTGACCCAGCAGAAGGGCCTCTAGGGAGCTAAGAATATGGCAAGAGCTGAGATATCATTTTAGAAGGGCTGAAGTCAGAGGTAATAAATCCTGAAAGGTTTCCCTCAGATACTTGTAGGATGTGGTTTGGTTGGGCTGAAGTGAGGTTGACTCAGATGGAAAATGTAGGTGTAGAGATGCTGCCTTTGCATCTGCTTCCATCTGTGCTGAGCCTCCAAGGAGTGGAGACATTAAATTTCAGTTGCTGTAGGGGCTCTCCTGTCTCTGGAAGTCCACAAATGTCCTGGGGTCTTAAGCAGCTTCCTTGGAGAAGCCCGTAGGCCCATGTCTCATGGTTTGTTTGAGTCTAGTAGTTCTACTGTGTCTCTCCCTTGGTCTGAGTCCAGTTAGCTCAAGCACATCGCCCAGCACCCCCATTGAGGTCTCTCCTCCTCAAGCCCTATCAGCGAGCTCAGACCCTTCTCCGCCCCTTCCCAGTGTAGGAGAACACCACCCCTCAGTGCTCTGATACCTAAAGACTCCCCCCGCCCCCCCTTTGGCCAGTCCTTTCCAGACCTCCATCCTAATATCTTCAAGAAGTTGAGACTGAAAAAGACAAAGGAGGAGGAGGAAAGAAAAAACCCTTGACTTCAGGCCTTCAACCAACTTTTCTTCATCTGGCACAAATCTGGGATGGAGAGGTACAAAGAGCCTAATCAGTTGCTCAGTTGGAAAAATCCAGAGAAGCATGTTCACTGGCACATGTATATGTATACACACATACACACGTAAACACACATGAATACACAAATATTTCTGTCAGCCTGCCATCGAATCCTGCATGTCTCGAGGGCAGTGCTGAGCTGTTCCTGCATGCCACAGGACCCTGGCATCCCTTGTTCCACTCTAATGATGATATTTGCAGAGAGAAGGCTGTCTCTGGTATGTATCCAATGGTGTCCCAAAGAGATAAGTTGGAATCCTAACAGAATTGGAGCATCTGTATCCAGGGGATGCCAAAAATTGCCAGCAGATACCAGAAGCCAGGAGAAGCAGGGAAGGATTCTTGGCAACACCTGTTTGCAGACTTTTGGCTTCTAGAACTGTGAAGAATATTTCTGTTTCATAGGCCACTCTGTTTGTGGTGATTTGCTACCTTAGGAAATAATTCTGGGCCCATCACACCTTAGAACCTTGATCCTGTCATTTTTTTTTTTTTTCTAAATTAAATCTCACACCAGAGCATGGTAAGTCTTGAGAATTTTTCTTTTCTGTTTAAGGTAGTTAGTGTTTACTCTGTGTTCACCAAGGGTGAAGTTAGACATTTTTCTGTTAATTTCATGTAGTCAGTAACCATCCTGTGAGTTTAGAGATATTGTCTTTCCTCTGTTTTTAAGAAAATCAAGCCCCAGGGAGCTGAGATGACTGGCCCGGCATTATATAAGTTTGCTATGATGGAGGAACCATGGTGTACATGGTACCATCACCAACTAAATATCTTTTAAAATTATTTCTACTTACAGACATGATCTATAGTTGCAGAAATAATGCATATTCATGGTAAAGAATATGCACAATAGAAATAGTACAGAAGAACAAAATCAAAACCATATGGGCAATACAAACTTATGTAAATATCTGTTTTCCGATTTAGTGGTGTTCATAAGCATTTTCTCATGTCATTAAATATTCCTCAAAAGCATGCTTTCCAAAGACATCATAGATTCCTATTACAGTGACGGTTCCAGTTTGTTTAAACTGCCCTGTTTTGTTGCAGCTTTAGGTTTCTTTCAGTTGTTCCTCTGTCTCCTCATGGTGAGTGTTCTTGTATATTGTCTCTGTGCTCATTTTTAGTTGACGTTATCAAGTTTGTGCTCGTATATATTTTTCCTGTATTCCCTTGTCTAACGCATAGACAGGGTATGTATTATTTTTGATAACTGGAGGAAGGATATCACCCACATGTCAAACACGGAATTCTGGAACTTTGCCCATGAGCTGATATTGGCAAACATGCTGCAAAGTCCTAAATGCAAGTCCAGAACAGGTGCTCAGAGCTCTAGGGATTAACAGGAATTGTATTCAAAAGAGTAATTAACACAAGTGTCCAGGCGTTGGCTGTTCAGGGTGGACATGACAGCTCTCCAGTGCTCTCAGGACAGCAGTCACCTCGTGGTCTGTGCTGAGCCAGCTCCTGCTCCCTTTTTATTTACACCCATAGTCTCCATGTCCAGGACTTAGCAGGTAGCAGTGGATATTCATTAAATGAATGACTCTTATTAATAATTGAACTTCCTCAGGATCCCACCCAGCATTTGTCTCATGCCTCATTTGTCTTTCTTTTTTCCTCCTCTGGCATGGTGAGGGAAAAGCCATTTTGCTTTAGTTTGGGAGTTCGGTCTCCACTCTGGCCTCCTGATTTAGAAATCACCCATTGTGTGGAATCATGGTGGAGTATGGAAGTTCACGGGGAAGTGAAGGGACCCCAGACCCTTCCTGGCAGCCTGGGAGCCAGGAAGTATCTGGATATATGACCTGGATATAGTCAGTTGTTCCTCAGCCCCCAAGACTTTCCCTCTAGGAAGGAGGGGTCAGTAGCTAGAGGACTATGCAGGGGTGACCAGCAGTAGAGGCAGTGTCTGGGATGTACAAGGTTGTATAATAAGAGGGTGCTGAACTGTCCCCTTTATTGTTCCCCTGTTTCTGCTTGTTCTCAAACCCTGTCTACCTGCTTCCTCTTCATGATGAGTTTCTCAGAAACTTTCCAGAACATTCCTAATTTTGAGAAAGATGATTTATTTCTAACCACAAGCCCTACAGATCACACCTTCATGCCTCTGACTAGAAAGGCATCTTTTCTCCAACTTCTCCTGCATCAACATGCTGCATAAAAGGTCACCTCCTCCAGGAAGTCTTCTCTGATTTTTTCCTTTCCCATAACATTTGCTTCTCACCTGTGCTTCTGTGGCTGAGTGTTTTGCAACATGATTTCTCTGGTTCATCATAAGGATGCTTACAGGACTTGGACTGCCTCTCATGGCTGAAATCCCTGAACCCTGCATGGGACTTGGAACAGAGAAGGTGGTACTTAAAAGGATTTCACTTGCCTTTAGGTTAGCAGTGTTAGGAAAGTCAGAAAAATAATGAGATTATTTTCCATATGCATCTGGAAGGCAGGTGCTCTCTAGCATTTTCACGGCAGCTTGGTTTCTGTGGCTTTCATGCTCGGAAGGCCCCCTCTCAGTGTGATTGGAATGGGCCCTTTGGTCCCAGGCTTGGCCAGTCAGGGATCTTGTGCTCTGGAGTTGAATCTTGGGGCAGATCCTGGGGACACTGGCAGTTTTTTCTTCCTTCCCTCTGGGACCAGGCACAGTTTCACGGATGACAGGTCCGCTTGTGACCTACGTAAGGTCTCCCCACTGGGAAAATCTGACACTACTCTATTTCATTAGTGCAGTGCTTACATTAAAATGATCTGAAAGTATGGACTTTTAAGTGTCCTTAATGACTTCTGGTATTATTATTGATTGGCTTAAGCTCTAAGTTCATATGCTCCCATTCAGTTGCTGTTGAGTCAAGGCATTTTTCTTTTCCTCTTTAATGATAAAATATTATGTATTCATTCTTAAAGAAATGCTGAGTTTGAACATGTACATTAACTCTCTCGCATCTCTGTGTCCTCCAATATCACTTTTAATAGATTGACGGAGTGAGCAGGGGGAGGGAGGAAGATGGAGAAGAATGAGAGAAAGAGAAAGAAGAGGAAGAAGAGGGAGGGAGACTAAGAGCACACACACACCTATATATATATATATATATATGTATGTATGTATATAAATAATAATGATAACAATAATAACAGGAACATGATTTTAATGTGGTAATTATCATGTAACAGGTACTAACCTAAACACATTATTAACCTAAACACAAACTTATTAATCTATTTAATTTTCACAACAGTCCTCTGATATAGATAAAACTATCTGTCTTTATAAGTTAAGGAACTTGAGGCATAAGAAGTGCTAAGGTCATAGTTGGTAGATGATAGAGCCAGTGTTTGCCCACAGGAATCTGTGCCATTGACTCCCCCACTCCAGTGCGTGCTGAGAATGCTGGTGGTGAAATCCCAGACTGTTCCATCATTGGTTCCTTTTCATGGCCCTGTGTTCAGATTGACTTTTACCTTCCAGGGCTGCCTGGGTGCACCATGGCCTATTTAATGTCTGACATAGTGGGAGAAGAAATGATCTAAATCAAAATATATCTCATGTGCCCAAGGAAAAGACAAGATCTTGGTCTCCGAATAGTGCTCCAAGAAGTTCTTCCAAAGCATCTCGTGTTAGGGGTGGTCTCTTGTGTACTTTGAACTGCAAAATTATTTGGGGAGGCTACATTAGCCTATGTTCATTTAGGATACTAAAAAAAGCAAGGGTAGAGAAGACAAGTTTAGTATTATTCCAGAGGATTATGACCGAATGATGATGAGCTAAGCATGGCTTGGAAAAGCAACAGAGAATCTTTGCTGTGATCCAAATATACATCTGTCGGTTCTAATACCCACATACACGCTTGCCTTGGCGTTCAGTTTCCAGTGACATCTGTGTGGATTCAAGAAGAATTGTATCCAAATGGTGTAATTGAAAGTAAACCTGTGTCATTGAATTTATAAAGTATGTTCTCCAGTGACAGATTCAGATGTTCATGTTTCAGAGGATGAGTCTGAATATAAGTTTCTGTAATATATGGAAGGACGCAAGAGCCACTACTTTTTAGACTAGCACACGTATGCTACTCATTGGATCATGTTGTAAGGACGTTCCATGTTTTTAGTTCATTCCGTATCTCGTTACCATCAGAAGCTGGGGACTCTGTTATTATTATCTCTGTTTTACAGATGAGGAAATGAAAGCCTGGAATGTTCAATAACTCACCAAATGTAATACATGTAGAAGTTAAGATTTGACCCCAGGATTGCTGGATTCAGAGTCTATGCACTGAATCACTGTCTATTTTTAGTGTAATATATTATTTCCTGAAAAATTTCAAATCTCTATGTGTAATTCAATCATATTTTAGACACTGGAAGTATACTTGGCTAATGGGTGTACATGCTCCAAGTGTATGTGTTAATTAAGCTGCCAGATAACTTTTTTGTAGGGTCTTATCTGTGGGAAGCCCCCTGTTTCTGCTTCATGAAGGTTCGCCATCCCATCAGTCTGTTCAATTGACTAAGCCTATCAGTGTCCACCAACATGGATCCACTGGGGCTCTTAATAAATTCTGTCACAAGGGGCCAGCCTGAAGGCAGCCATACATTGGAGATGTGTGACCTCAAGGCTCCTTGGTCTCCTGCTGCTTCCATTTCAGCCATTCAGCAAGATACTCTTAGGTCATCACAGCTGCAAGACTGTCAACCCATGAATGTATCATCCTGAATAGTGCCTCTGATGGGACTGCTGCTGCAGTGGCTCCAGCCACATCGAAGAAATGTCTCATCTTCAAATAGATGGGCTGTCCTGTCTTTACCCAGGAAGTAGGTTTTCTTTATGCTTTGAATACAATGGTAGTTTTAATTACAATCACCTATTATGAGGGACTTTTTACAGGATTAGCATGCTTTTGTGTGGAGAAGTTTTTTAAAAAAATAGTAAAAAAAAGTTAGTTGACTTGTAGGTATAAAATGGGGTCCAGTGATCTGGAAAATCCAGTAGTCCATTGTAGTCCCATTTGGGAATGTTCAAGATTGGTAATGTTCAATATGGCAGCCACTAGCCCCCCGCAGCTATTGAGCACTTGCAGTGTGGCTGGTTCTATATGTTAAAGACATTTCGCATTTCCAAGACTTAGTATGAAAACAAAGACTGTAAAATATTTTGTTAATAGTACTTACATTGATTGCATGTTGAAATGGTGATATTTTAGATATACTAGGTTAGATAAATATGTTACTACAGTGAACTCACTTCTTTTTTATCTTTTTTAATGTGCATATTAGAACACTTAAATGGCACATTTTACTCCCATTATATTTCTGTTGTCCAGAACTATCCTAGATTATTAGATTTTTATTGTTCCAGTTGTGCTTCTGTCAGTAAGGATGTCTACCTTTGATAATCTAAACAGCTATGATTTGTTGAACACTTTGCATGTGCCAGGCAATTTATGAGTCTCTCCTCCTTTATGGTTTGCAATGACCCTATGCAGTATAGGTACCCTGTTTTGCAAATGGAAAACTGGGGCACAAAGAGATTGAACAATCTTGCCAGAGATTGTAAGTAGTCAAGATGATTTGAACCAAAGCAGGCCGATTCAGTGGCCATGTGCTTGTCTCTCTGGCTTGTTGCCTTTTAGGACACTGACTAAAGGTTTTTGGCCTTGTCTTGCTATGCTGACTTGACCTCCATACCTCAGTTCCCATTGAGGAGTGGACAAGAGTATCCCTCAGGCTCCCCCAGCTCTGTTCTTCCTGTGGTTTCCTTGTGCTTTTGTGGAGGCTGTAGGGCCAAGGTGGGGTTATGGGTAGACACTGTCTCTTCCACTAGACCTTTCATTAGCTTCACCTTCTGTTAGGTGGACAGAGAGATGTCCCTAGCAACTGTCCTGATTCTGTCAGCCATCTGAGACTTGGAGCAGCCTATCTATTTTTCCTGTGCTTCCTGCATTCTTTTTTTGTAAAAGAGATTAAGGAAAAAGGAATCTTGGGGTTCGGTTCTTGCAGACCCTGTTAGCATGCACTGTCATCACTGGTCAAACAAGGTTTCTTCCTGGGTCATTTTTACCATTATATATAAAATTTGGATTTATTTCTCTTCTGATTCTAATATTCTTAAAGTTGTAAGTTATGACTCAAGAGAAACAGATTTTAGTAAATGTAGAATTGAGACAGACTTATAGATTAAAATACCTATGAAAAAGTCTGTGATCCAGCCCCCCATCTGTTTCTCAGTCCTTGCAGCTGCTTCTTGGTTCCCTGACAGGGATGTTTGTCTTCGCAAGTGTATGTAAAATAAATGGGGCGTGATGGGTGGGGGAGAGCTTGGGTGCTCATGTGTTCTCAGACAACCTCACAGAGGTACCATCATGCCCCTTCATAGTCTGCATACACCTTCAGATTTTATTTTCTCACAATTTCTGATCAGTGAGTCTTTTGACCATTCAAAGGATGTCTCTTTTCTCTAACTAAGATCTTCCCTCCCCTTCCCCTTTGGGAAAATAGCAGTTACTTGAGCAAACTGTTTTTTGAAACTCCTGTTGAATCTGGCAATGTCTTTTAAAATTGTTTTCTTTCCTAAGTGTTGTGTTCATCAGTGAGAAGCCCACTTTTTCAGAATTCAAAGCATTACTTGTCATCAGTGAAACAATTTGTAAAAGCTACCGACAAGTAGAAGTATGCTATACCCTTTGCTAAAAGTCCTAAGAGTTTCTAAGGATAAAATAAAACCTAAAACATGTAAGAACTTTCTAACTATCACTGCTAGATCATTTAAGTGTGATGGGTCTATCAGTTGGGAACTAAAATAAGAAGCCAGAAGCCAGTGTAGTTATTTTAGTAAGAAAGATATTTAGTATAGGGTAGAGGTTTATAAAACCCTTTGGAAACCTGATGTCGATCATCAAATGATCTTCAACAAGAGAGCTTAGACCTCACAGTGGGCAAAGGGCTCTTTAACAGATTATATTGGGAAAATAGACACCTTCTTACAATAGAATGATGCTTTAGACTCTTCCACTGTATCATGTACAAACATCAACTTGAAATATATTAAATACCTCATTGTAAAACAGAGTAAAACAGAGTAGGAAACACCTAGAAAAAAACATAGGAAAAAACTTCATGAGATTTGGCAGTGATTTTTGGATATGACACCAAAAGCAGAGGAAACAAAGGCAAAACTAGATAAATAGAAATACATCAAACTTCAAAATTTCTGTGAATCAAAAGAAACAACAGAATGAGAAAGAGAACTATGGAGTATTTACAGATATTTTTGCTAATGGGCTAATATCTAGTGTTTAAAGAACTTTCAACAACTCAGCAGCAAGAATGAATGAATGAATGAATGAATGAATGAATGAAAACCATTTCAAAAATGGACAAATGATTTGCTGAGACATTTTTACAAAGAAAATATACAAATGGCCAGTATGCATATGGAAAATTGTGCTACATTACCAATTGTTAGAGAAATTCAAATGAAACCACAATGCAGTGCCACCCCACACCCATTAGAATGGCAACAACAACAACAACAACAACAATGATTAAAAAAAATGTGTTGCTGGGACTGTGAAGAAATTGGAGTTTTGCGCACTGTTGATGGGAAAGTGCAAGATACAGCCACTATAGAAAACAGTATGAAGATGCCTCGAAAGACAGAAAATAGAATTACTATATAATCCAGCTATGTCACATCTGGATATCTATAAAAACAACTGAAAATAGATCTTAAAGGACATTATTCACAATTGTCAAGAGATCAGAGAACTTGTATCCATCGACAAATGGATAAAGTGGTAAATGCAAATAATGGAATACTATTTAGTCCTTAAGAAAAGAAGGAAATCTGTTACATACTACAACATGGGTGAACCTTGAAGACACTATGCTAAATGAAATAAGTCACCCACAGAAAAAGAACTGCTATCTGATTCTATTTATATACGTATTTAAAGTAGTCCAACTCATAGAAATAGAAAGTAGAATAGCGGTTGTCTAAGGGCTGGGGGGAGGGACAGATGGGGAGTTCTTATTTAATAGGTAGAGTTTCAGTTTTGCAAAATGAAAATGTTCAGGAAATCTGTTGTAAAACAACGTGCATGTAGTTAACATTACTAAATTATACACTTAAAAAATGGTTAAGATGGTAAATTCCATGGTATGTTTTTACTACAATTAAAAGGAAGATGTCGTTTCCAGACTTTCAACCCCTGTGATGTGTGAAAGTGCTTAGAAGGGGATGATAAAAATACCAAGACACAATTTCTAGTACGGTGAGTTCTAGGGAATAAATATCTCTATGCTCTTTTTACATGGAAGAAATGAAAGGAGAATGAACTTTTTTTTTAATCATGCAAGACTCTGCTTTTTTGTCACATTCCTTTACTTTTCCTTGTATTATTTTTAATTCTTATGTGATTAGCCAATCCTTTCCAAAACACGAATTTTGGGAGTACAGCTTCACACCTCCATATGTGCCATGCCCCACTTATCCACCAACCACACTCCAGTGCCAGTACTTTAGGTCAGACCATACCTGCTGGTAGGAGTGACATTATAACTTGTATCAACCAGATTCTCAAGTTCAAGTTATAGTCCCAATACCGTGCTGAAACATGAACTTGGAAATCAGGCTGATAGGAATTGGAATCCCAGTCCCACCAGTGAGTAACAAACTGATCTGGGATTGACCTGGCAACCTGTTGATTAGGGCTGATTCCTAAGGGATTGGAAAAGCAGACTGGAATTTCCACACTCTGGGGATGGGCAGAGGAGGAGGAAACTGATGGAGATTCAGAAGCATATCTGGAGACATGGCAGGACTTGGGGAGCAAGTGTATTTTTTATCAGCATCCCCATCCCATGCCTGATCCTGTCTCCCCTACTACACAGACAGAGGCTGGATATCCTGGGCCTTCTGTCTTTCCAGACTCTATGGTTTGCCTTCTTGCAACCCCCAACTGTACTTGCAATGCTCTTCTGTCCTCTATTCCATCCTCACCTGTGTCTGGGAACACCTGTGGCTCAGAATTCCCTTGTGGCTGCAGTCCCTGCATCAGGTCACACAGGTAGCGGATGCAATACAGAGGTGCTCTATAGAGCAGTTTAGGTACCAGCCGTCTCCCTTGATCATCAGATACATGTTCCACTGGAACAGGAATTAACTTCCCTTTACACTGTGTGTTCTCAGACCCCAGAACTACCCTGGTATCCATTATGCTCTCAGTTCGTCCTAAGTGAATGAATTGAAATGTCAAGCTACTTGGAAATGGGCCTAAAGCTCAAACCAGCTGAAATGTAGGTTCTTGGTTCCAAGCACTGTACCCCTGTGTAAACAGGTGTTGCATCTGGGATGGCTGTGCTGCTGACCCTCTGTCACTTGAGCAGGTTGCTCAACCTCTCTTAGCCCTGTGGTTTCATCCACAGCACAAGGGGCCCTGACCAGAACCACCACAGGTCTTTGTAGCTCTTGCAGCAGGGAATTCAATGAGGCCATTCTCCTGTTACAGTAATTTGTCCCATGGCTGTCACCAGAAACCCAGGCAAACAAGAATAAGAATTGTTCAGAGTATATGAGAGTGAGGTTGTGGGGGTCATGGGGGGGCTGGCGTGGACAAGCCAGGGAGCCACCCCTAGTACCATCCCACCCCTAGTATCATGAGTAAACCTCATTTTTCTGGGTAGTGACTACCATTAAAAGAGAGACTGGATTAAGTACCAATGCTGAATAAAATAATCTTTTTTTTGACCATTTTAAGCAAAATGTCAACTTTTCTGATATTTAGGCTTTGTAGTTGGTTTTTAGATCTGGTGATATGAAAAACAATAGCAGAAAGGTGATCTGCTTGAATGAAAAGATCTCTTTCCTGCATTTGAAATGAAACGTTACTAACTCTGCCCTTGGTTCTCTGTGGAGTCATTTTCAGAAGGGCAACCAGAGACCTGCAGATAGACAAGGTTCAGGGATATTCCAGCTGAAGGACCTGCGTGGCCAACCTTGAGCAGAGCTGTTCAGTTTCTCCTTGGCTCAGGGTTTTCTCTATAAAATGTAGGCTGTGTGATTGGAAAATATGCAGAGTAAATGAGCCAGCATGAGAAAGCACAGAACAAAATGCTTGGTGTGTGGACACATGGCAGGGTGTTCCCATCGTCCCATCTACTTCCTTCCTGTCCTGTCTCCACTGAGAGTGGAGTGAGTCATGTTAACTGTGGTGGGGCACCATGTTAACTGATTTACACTGAAGAAAAATCCCAATGCCTTATCAGGTCTGAGTTGTATGTGCGCGTGTGTGTGAGAGAGTGAGTGAGTGAGTGAGGGAGGGAGGGAGGGAGGGAGGGAGGGAGAGAGAGAGAGGGAGAGAGATTTAAATAATATGGATTCAACATTGGTTATTCCCACCCCTCCACTGGCCTTCTTCGAAGTTCTTGGGCTCTTTATACTAAGTGCCTCTTAGAGGAGGTCCAGTGGTCAGGAGTGCACATCTCAACAGCAGGTCACTGAGTGGCCAGGTCTGGTCATTTTAACCCTAGTCTGGGGTGGGACAACTCACATGAAGGGTCTCAGTTGCCAGAGTCAAGAGCACCAGATCCTGCTTGGGAAGGGGCCTGAGTCTGCAGGGAAGGAACAGGAACAGAGTAAGGGGAGGTATCCCCTGCAGACTAGAGCCTCCAGACCAAGTGGCTGAAGGACTTTCTGAATCCATTTTAGTCAGGGCAAGCTGGAGAGGTGGTGCTGAAGCCCAAGAGATGCCACACCATGCCAAGATCAACTCCTGATGCCGGAGAGCTGGGGTTTTGCATGGCTCCCACCCCTGCTCGATCCTTGAGAGCAGACCCAGCTCTTCCCATGTTTCTCTTTTTATGAGCATATTTTACAATGAGAGGATGGAAGAGCAGATAAGGTTCTGGCCCCCACTGAAACCTGCTTCTGTATTTTTTAGGAAAGACGTTGAGTACATCTGTAAGCTTACGGGACTGGGTTCTGTTGCATGTTTATAAAATCACTTATTAATCTGTGAGCCTTTTTTTATTTTAAACTATACGATTTATTTCAGGTTTACAACATATAAATAAAAGAAAATTAGGATACAACAAGATATCAATATGATAAATATTACAAATTTTAAAACTAAGACAACTTGAAATTTTGATACAATAATAGAAGTAACAAACAGGGATGTTCTCCAATATCCTAGTTAGGAGATTTTTTTTTGTTTGTTTAATAATTTTTAAAAATTCTTTTGTGGGAAGAAAGCAAGTTACATAGATAGGCATATATAGTACAATACCATAATTACGAAATTGTAACCATGCAAACTAATATATTATTTACTGATGTGTGATTTAAAAGTTTCAAATACCACTGGAATGGCAAGCATCAAATCCAGAGCCTTTGTATCCTACAGTCTGAACATCACTGTGGACTTGGGTTCTTTGTAGGGAGACGTGTACATCCACAGAGTGATCCCCAAACCCAGGACTAGTCCTTACTCCCTGCTCTTACTTCTAGAAAGTCACAAACAGACCAGATGGGTCAGCAACGGTGTGGGGTCAGAAAGTCAGTGTTCCCTGGAGTGGGGTAGGGGGGCCTCAAAAAAGTAGGCATCCTCAGTGGCTGTAGAAGCTGTGGGGACTTCTGATGTGCCCGCTTCATCTCTGCCAACACAGCTGGAAGAATTCAGAACTCAGGCTTCATCAGGACTTGGGTACTGCCTTGTGGCACCATGGGCAAAACACAGAATTCCCTATGACACACCCAGGTTTGAGTCCAGCTTTGTTGTTCACTAACCTGTCACTTTCTATGATGAAGGACCTCTCAGAACCGCAATCTCTGTCCATGTCAACCTCACCCTCATTCTGTAAACACCAATCAAGAGAGTAAAGGTGAGCTTGCTTTCGGGAGTTTAGTGTCTCTCTTAAGGGACAGAAGTTGTCACCCTTGTTTTGAACTTATGAGCACCGGGGTCCAAGCTTCCTGTTGCAAGAAGTGTAGTGCTCTGGGCTGAAAAGACCACCCCCTGCTTACCCACTCAGCCCCTCTGAGGGCGGCTTAGAGCTGTTGTGGCTGTAAACCCAGCCGATATGGACTGTAATCGAGTAAATTATCACTTGTTTTGCAGTCTTGACGAGAAAAATAAATGCAATTACACTCATGAATGTTGAAAAATGAAGCAAAGCATTGCGGATCGGCACATTTGAGGTGCTTTTCCAAATGAAAAGCTGCGTACAATGAATGCTAATGGGCTCCCTCCTCCCACTCCCTGGCATGTGGTGCCATTGCTCTGAATTAAGGGAGCAGCTGTGCCAAGTGCCTCAGCCACTGGAGAGGTGGCCCCGAATGGCCCCCAGGGTAGGAGACTCCAACTTCCTCCCTTCATTGAGACCCAGACTAGATCCAGTTTCTTGGAGCAGCTAACTGAGCAACTAACTGAGGGATTTACTTTTGGAACTTGCTAGCCCTCCAATTCTTGTCATTCTTCCAGCAGACTTTCATTGAGCACCTACTGTGCATCAGGGATGATAGAGGTAGCAGCAGAGACAAATCTCACAGGTTCTGCTGCTCCCCACCAACTCCCACTGCCACCAAGGTCTGACAGTCACCAGCTAGCCCTGTGCTGGCCAAGAACACGCTGTTTTGCAGCCATCCTGATCCGGGTAGGTTCTCTGTCAGTTCTAGCTGCTAAAGAAGAATATTAGATAGAGCCCTAATGGCTTCTAGAGACTTTAATGCTCTCAGGTACACAGGCATACCAGGTGGGGAGTCTGGCCAACTGTAAGGCCAGTAGGCAGGCTAGGCAGCAGCAAAAGGGGTGCTGAGAGGCATCAACCCTCCCCCTCCCCATTCCCAGGGATCTTCATGCTCTTCCTGTGGGCTGTGTCTTATGATCCCTTTTGCTGTCCTCTTTGAGCTCTCCTTCAGTGCTTTCTCCTTTTACTCTTGTGTTCACTTTCTCTCTCTTTCTCTCTCTTGCATTTTTCCCCTTGTGCTCTCCTCCTTGGGTGACTCGGTTCTTTGAGCCTCTCCTCCAAGTCCCTGGTGAGCCCACTCACACATGCGCACACTCACTGGGCTAGGTAGCCACAGTCCTGGGGAGGATGAAATTCTACAGGTGCTGGTCAAATTGGCTAATGGTATAAGGGTAAACTCTCTGATTAATCATTTACCCTACAAAATGCTCATGGGATGATCCAGTTCAAGTTGAGATGTGATCAAATAAAAGAGGCATGCCATAACTCAAAAATTTAGTAATCTACAGACATATGTCTCTTATGTGTTTACTAAAATTAGGAATCTTATTACTTTTTGTTATGTAGGTGTTCAGAAGGTAGTATTTTAAATGTGTTGCATTAAGTAGAAATGTTAAAATAAATATCATGTTTCTCTTTTACCTTTTTTACTATGGTTTCTAGAAACCATAAATTAAATGGCTTAAATTATAAACCTTTAAATTATAAAACCCCAGTTTTCATTATATTCCTATTGGGCATGACTGGTTTAGCCCCAGCCCACCTGTGTATTTGCACCTGCTACACACCCCACTTGCGGGTGTTATGCCTGCAGTCTTCAACCACACTAGGCTCTTTCATGTTCCAGGGCCTTTGAACTTGCTGTTCTCTTTTCCTGGGAAGTTCTTTCCCAGCTCTTTTACAACATAATTGTCACCTTCTGTGAAAGACATTCTCTAACTCTCTCTTAAATATATTCCACCTGTTATTCCACATCAGAATGAAGACTCTTTCCTAGCCATGATTGTAATTTTCAGATAGTTTGTTTATTTAATAGTTTGTGAATCTGTCTTTCTTAAGAGACAATTTGAGCAGGGAACTTGTCTTTTTTTTTCCCTTTCTGTTCTAATCTCAGCAACTAACATGCTGCTAGTCTCATTTTTTTTCTTAAATAAGTGAATAATCAGATATCATTGTACCACAAAGAGAAAGATACTTGATTCTTTTGAGAATTTGAAAAGACATGAAAATACTTCATAGTGGGTCCTAATTTTTCTATCTGTTGAGGAACATTTGGGTGAGACATCTATGGCAGATGGAGAGAATTTGATGAAATTAATGTGGGACTAGGATTAAGGGAATTAACAGGAGATGGAGAAGCAGCTGTGACCTGGCATCAGTGGGGAGCTGTTACTACCTTGAGGACAGAAGAGCCTTGAAGGGAATGGTGTTACAGGCATGGCTACCAGATTACTTCCTCCACCTTCTTGTCTTCTCCCAGTATTTGTGGTTGGTGAAACTCAACCAGAAACAGAAAGCAAGGGAGGCTGGAAGATGCAGACCACAGAGGTCAGACTTCAGAGACTGGAACAGGGTAGTGACTGAGGGTAGTGACTGAATCTGGAACCACAAGGTTACACAGAGAATAACCGTCATCCCCCCAAAGACATGGGAAGCTATTTTCTTAATGCACTACAGCATGTGTAGGTCAAATTAACCACCCGTATCCTTAAAATATAAGGTGCTGATGTCATTAAAATTATTTAACATTCATTCAGGGATTTCTAGAAACAGAATTGGAATATAGTCAGGGGAAAGGAAGATATCAAGTTATTATTTGCAGAGAATAGCATTGTCTGCCAAAATCCCAAGAGAAATAAGTGAAAAACTATTAAAACCCATAAAAATAGTCCAGTAAGGTGACTAGTTAGGGAATAAATACACAAAGTCAACAATTTCCTAAATCCTAGCAATAACCAGTTAGAAAATGTAATAGAAAAGGATTCATTCCATAAAAGCAACAATAGTATAAAAGATAGAGGAATTAACTCAAGAGGCAATGTGAATGAGCTTTGGAAGGAAACTATAAAGCAAAACTGAGAAAATAAATAAGGAAATGGGTGTATCACATTCCTGGATGCTGGCCTTGATATTTAAAAAACTTGTTGCTGTAATTTAAAATACGTGATATGAATCATGATGGAAGTGTATAAGTGATGTTATTAAATGATTCTAAAGTTTATATGAAAATATAGTCACAGATCACGAAGCAGTTACTGAAAGAGAGTAGTAGGGGAACATTTCAACCTCTAAGTGTTAGAAATATGTCCTAGAATTAAAACAGTCCAAATGGTCAATGCCAATCAAAAATGATTAATGAAACAAAATGTGTCCCTAAAAGGAATGTGGGTTTGTATGTGTGTGTGTGTGTGTGTATGTGTGTGTGTACATGAGCTTGCATACTTTCAAATGTATAAATAAACTTACTTTCCAATTGATGGAATACGTCAAGGTGAAATTGTGATGCTAACCCAAGCAGGAAAGGGTGTGGGCTAAGCTGGGGTAACCCTTCCTTCATACTGTGTACCACAAGATATTTTAGGTAAGTGTCATACATTTCAATTAAATGTAAACCTTTGAAAGCATCTAAGACATGTGATGCATATCTGAATATCTAAATAACCTTTGGAGTGGGACAGTTTTTCGATGTTATCTGTAAAGATAGAAGCAATAAAGAAAAATAAGTATTTGTCTCTAAATATCATAAACAAGATGAAAAGGTCCACAGTAAACTGAACTTTGATATTTGCGCATATATACAAAACAGATGATGGATATCATTAATATCGAAAGAGCTCTTACCGATCAATAAGATAAAGACAAATGATCCACTAGGCATATGTTCAGTGTTGTAGAGACTTCTTTGAAACAGACTGATATGTGTGCAAGTTATATTTAAGGAGGGTAATTTAACATTTGTCAGAGACATGTACTGTGCTTATCTTTCATTGGAAATTTTATTTTGGGAATTATATTCCAAGGAAATAGTCAAAGATATGTAAAAGGTGAAAAATTCTCGGTGTGTGACCTATAATGTGATACTTGACTTCCCAGAGTGGCCCTTTCTCCATCCACAGTATGAGAAGATAAATAAACTTGCTTCCTAGGAAGACTCATTTGGGAAGATACTTTGCAAAAATTTCAGAGCTGTGAGCCCCTGGGAAAATGGTGTGTATTCTGGATTAATTTGGGATTGTCGCATTTTTGCCTCCTTCCCCAGCACTGGCTCCTGAGTAGTATCTGCTGGGGCATCTTCTGCTTTCTTAGCTCAAGGAAGAACAAAGAAAATGGAGTTCTTAACTGATACTCAAATCTGGCAGGACCACTCAGCATTTAATTGGCACCAACTGTGTATAGGACTGGATTTGTGGCACATATTGGGAGGAAAGAGATGCTCTTCTTGACCAAACTTGAGTCAGGGTCCTCTGATCCTTCTTGATTCAACTTTCAATTTACCCCACTATAAGGGAAGCAGTCTGATCATGACACCATTTGTAATGTAGATATTAAGCTCACCAACTGTGTAGACTTTATTGGATCTAGCAGTTACACAGACATACCAGGCTAGGGCCCAGCCAAGACCTGAGGTGCTGAAGCAGGCAAGCCCCAAGCCCCCTGCCACTCCCCACCCCCCAACCTTCATACTTTCTCTAGGCACTCTCTCTGTGATTCTCTCATGCTCCTCTCTCATGCTCTCTGTCATGCATCCCACCCTGGGGTGATGCTGCCCTTTTGTCCCTTTTTCCCAGGCCCAGGTAAATCCACTCACACGCATGTGCACACCCACTGGGCCAGATGCATACACAATCCCTGGGAGGGTGCAGCACCACAGGTGCTGACCACAGGCTAATGGAGGAAAAAGCCTGACTAAGTCACCTACTCGACATCCCCCATTCTCCACTCCCATTCTGTCTTTGACCTGCCTATCCCCGTTTTAGCAAGGGTCTGCTAAGGCAGTATAGTGAGAATCCCTGCCACCTTTACTATCTGATCATCCTTGCTAGCTTGTCGAGTTCTTTGTCCCTTACCCTTGATAGTCAGTCACCCAGCTTGCCTTTAGTAGAAATTTTGTGATGTTGGTTTAACAAAAGCTCTTTGCAATGTGTTGTCTCAGTATTTTGCAACCTCTGACCCTCTTACTCTGTTCTTCGGTGATAAATCTACACTATGTTTGCTGTACTTACAGCAGAGCCTGCTCTTTCTCCCTATTGTAATATTCATTACTATAGTCTTGAATAATTTCTTTCTTACTGTTAACAAATTTCAGAGCCAATATTTTTCTTTGACAGTGGATACTGATTCTGATGAGTAAGTCCCAGCCTGCCCTCTGGGGAACTTTGGGCCTAGCAAATGCACAGGCAGTTATACCCATGATCAACTATATGGGATAGGAGGTCATTCATTCATTCATTCAACAAACATATTGAGATAGCATGAACAATGTACTTCTGCTTCGGCCTTTATGATGTCACCATCTGACGTCATCATCAGAGACAGGAGATGATAAAAGCAAACATACATAAAAAAAAAACACAGAGGGGCAAGTTCCTTGTCCCTTAGGCTGTGAAGGAAATATGAGGTAGGAAAGGGATGCTGTTCCCAGGTGAACAGGAACACCTTTCTGCAGATGTCAACTGAGCTGGTTTTCCAGTGAGTTTAGCTGTTGCTTGTGGCCTCCCAAGTATCTGCAGGCTCAATGTTGTAAGCACATTTGTAAATAAGTGCAAGGTTGAGTTTTTCAAGAGCTAACCTATGTGGTACAGACCATGGAGAGGAAGATGACTACAGTTTCCAGAGGCAGCACAGCTGAGAGGAGACAGGGCCAGGGAGATTATCATAATAGGATTTCACAAAAGACCACTTAGCAGTCACTGAACTGGGGGATGGAGGGGAAGGAAATCACTCTGAGCTGAAGGTGGAGAATGAGCCAAGAATCTGGCAAGTCTGAGGAAGCTTGGAGAGAAAACTGACAGCCAGTAGACAGAACAAGATGATGCCTGCAAAAAGGTTAAAAGAATAGACGAGAAAGTAGACTGAGAACTGGATGGAAATGGAAGTGCATTAATATAAACTGGGTACAGTTCTGAGAAGGAAGAGAGCCAGAACTTATACATCAAAACACTTCACACTGTTGGGGAACTCCTGGAATGAACTGTGGGCAGTAGAATGTCAGAACTGACTGGAGACAAGGCATGCTTGGCAATAGAACACCACACTCAGAGATAGGATTGCTAGTCTTCACCCTTCCTCTTTGAGATGGAGAAACAGACTTTGAGAAGTGACAAAGGCAAACAACATAGAAAACATTAGCTCAGAATTGGAACCTTGTACCTTGCTGGTGGAAAGACAAAGGGATGTAGCCAATGTGTGGTGATACCTCAAGAAGTTAAACAAATCACTGTGTGACTCATCATTTCTACTCTAAGGCAAAGACCTCCAAATAACTGAAAACATGGACTCAGGTTGGCTCCATGCTCCATCTTCTGGCCAATGCTTGTTCTATTGCAACCCCATAATCCTCTCTTTCATTCTCTCACATTCCCTCTCTTCTTCCCTCCTCCTTCCACCCCCACTCATCTTCTTCTATCTTATTTTTCTATACTCTGAACAGTTAGGTGCTAAGGGTCATTGCTTTGCTGGACTTACTAAGTATATCACCAGTTTTCACTGTCCTGTCATTGATTTGGACTAGTGGAGAATCCTTCTTGCCCTGATAATATGCACCATTTTCACATGCTTTTTCAGCGCCTGCTCCTCAGCATCTGAGAGTCTGGTACTGATGAGGGACCAGTCCCCTCTTACTCATACAGACATGGAGGCTGTCCAGAGGCTAATGCAATCCCAATCTTAAAGCAACCATCATGTCCTCTTGTCTTTTAATTTAATTGAATTGTTGGCCGCAGAGAGTTCATAGTCTATTCTCCCTGAGAGTTCAGCTGTTTCTGCTTATGATTCCTGGAGTAACTCTTCTTCCAGAGTGATTTTTTTTTTTTTTAAGATATCTTTGTGTTCCAAACCTGCCTTGGGTGGGGGATGGTGATGATCGTGGACTGGGGACACAATATTCATTTAAATCTCCCCCTGTTTTGTGTTGTTTTTCTACTCTATGTGACTCTAGATAGAAGCAGGACCAGATAAATGATAATTTGGGAATATGTCAAATTGGGAATATGTCATTTTCTTTGGTTATTTTCCCTGTTTATTCCTCCTCTTTTGGAAAAGGAAATAATTATGACTTGCAAAAGGCCACTAGGAACCTATCTATAGTTTCTGACTCTAAAAAGTTTATTCAAAGTTTTACAGTTCTGCTGAGTTGGTGATGGATCCTGGTTTTGGAAGAGAATCTTCTAAAGCTTCTACTTACTTTCCTGTTTCCTAAAAGATCTTTTTGTGTCATGGATTTTGTATTTTGTTTCTCCATTCATTGTCTTTCTTTATCCATTTTAGTTCTTTTGTGTGATAACTGGTTTCTGTCTGCCAGGCAATTCTGGGAGAGAATGAGGGAAGGCTGTAAATCTATAGTGGGAAAAGCAAACTCCAGTTGGGATGGTTTACATCTATCTCATGGTTTGGCAGTACTTTCATTTCTTTCACATTGAACTGCCATCCAGTTTTACCATTTACCCAGCATCATTTTCTTCAATAGCTCTATTTTGTTTGGAAGAAGAAATGGGCATGGATTCTTTTCCTTTTAGTTTGTTTCTAAGATGACACTTAAAAATCTATGGCATGATGTCAGAACTCTTCTTGTGCATTAGCATTAATAGTATATTTTGTATTCTTTTCACTCCTTTTTGTTCATTTCCATCAACTTTGAAGATGGGAATTCTGTGCAACCATATGCAACTTACCAGATTTTTTAGAAGACCTGGTAATCTTTCCACCCTGTCATGCTGTGTGTTTATATATACCCTCCTGCACAGCTAGTATGATGTACTCTTATTGGAAAAAGTTTTCAATAGCCATATTCACTGAAACGGCCTATTCACATGTTAAGTACATCATCAGATATGTGTTTTTATATGAGTAGAATGAAAACAAGAAAGACTAAGTTCTAGGCTGCCAACAGATACTGTAGGCCTTCCCCTAGCCCCTTCCCCTGAATTTCAATGGTGAATGCCTTTTAACTTGGCAATGGTATTAGGTTATAGGAGATAATTTCCTTGTTTTCATTTCAAGAGCTTCATATTGTTGGAGGTGTTGCTGTGGTTGTTGGTACTGGTATAAATGATTCAACTTAATTTAATTTGCTTCCTTGCAAGGAAGGACATTCCTTGCCCAGCTGCTCTGCTCAGGGTGCATGCAAGCTGACTTGGAGATAAACTCTGAACTTCCTCAGACCTCACCAAGTTTTATGCTAATAAGCAATGCTTAGAGATTCCAGAAACCCTTTCCCAGTGATTGCTTCAATGACTTTACTGCTTAAACTGGTAAGAATAGTGAAAAATAACATTTTCAAAATAAAATAAAGCTATACATAGTAAAAAGTTACAAAGGGTCATAAAAATAACTTAACACCACAACCAATTTACTCCAGGGCTTGGTGAAATGAGGTCTAATTGGAACAGAGCAGAAAATAAAATAATACAAAGATTCTAGTGTATGTAAGTATTTATTATCTGATAATGGTGGACTTCAAATCAGTGGGGGGAAGGATAGATTATTTAATTAATGCTGCTAGAAAAACTGGCTATTTAGGAGGAAAGTTACATCATTAATTCAGTCCATGTATGAAAATAGATTGCTTGTGTGTTAAATGTAGGAAAGAAAGCATAATGCATTTGGATTCTTGTGTGGTGTTAGTGAGAGTGGTATTTCAAAGGGAAGAATCAAAGAAGGAAATTGTAATGAGTGGTGGCTGTTATATGTGACAACGAAGGCTAAAAATATGAACAACAGAAAAAATACCCCATTTTCCTATTCCTGTTTTTAGCAGAGCTCCTCCTGTGAACTCATAGTCTCGGTTTCTCTCCCCTCTGCCTGCTGAAGTCATTCACCGGCCCTCAGCTTTCTACACTACCCTGTCAGAACCATTCTAATAAACATCTCGTTGATGTCCACTCCTTGGCACTGTCCTGGTTGAATTACTTGTCCTAGCAACTCACTTCCCATTCTTCTTCTGAGTTGCTCTAGCCTGAAAGTAGTTCTTTTATCACTTTTTTTCTTCTTCTCTTTGCTGGTTTCTGATCCTCAAAGAATGGAGTGACCCCAAATGTTCTGCCTTCTCTACTTAGACTTCTTTGGTGATCTCTGTCAAGTCTTTGATTTAAATACCATTTAAAGGCTGATGACTCCTAATTTTTAATTTTTACTTCAGACCTCTTTCAGACTCTAATTTGGTATATCCAGTTGCCTGCATGATACATTCATTTGATTGTTTTTATTGGTTTCTTCAAGTGAGCAAGAATACCACCAAATCCATAATCTTCCCCCATTCTGCTTCCCAGCTGTGCTTCTCATGGTCTTCATTAAATGGGGACTATATCATTAATCTCACTATCCAGTGATGAAAATGCAAATGAAATACGATAGTCTTCTATCACAGGAGTTGGCAAATGATGATTTAGAGACCAAAGCTGTCTTTTTAAGTAAAATCTCTTTTTGGAAGTTACTATTGAAACATAACTTGTGCCCATTTATTTACATACCATCTCTGGCTGCTCCTGGGCTGAAGTGGCAGAGTTAAGTAGTTTTAATAGTGACAGTATGGTCCACAAGGCCAGGAATATTTTCCATCAGACTCTACAGAAAATGTTTGCCAATGTCTACTTTGTCACATATGCTGCAGGAAGCAATGGCAAATAAATAGAAATCATCTTGTTTGCTGTGGTTGGTGTAACTATATTGTCCTCATTGGGTTGCTTTTGAGAATGAAATGGATGTCCCAGGTAGATGTTTTAATGTTTATAATGAATTTTGGAGGATTAGATCAGAAAGGGAGAAATGGAACATAGTGATAATTTAAGTTAAGATTCCAATGAATAGTTAAGAATGATAGAAATCTGATATTGGCAAAAACACAATGTCTTTAAACTTTTGACAGATTTTTGTGAGTTTCAGTGTATCTTTAGATACTTTGATAGAAAAGAGTAAATCAAACAGTTGTGCTCAACCCCACACCAGACAGAATGTTATTTATTATGTAACATGATGTCAGAGACAGAAATCTCAAGTACTTCTTAAGCTGTGTGCAGGGGGCAGGATAGAAACTGTAAGACAAGAACAAAATGTTCAACTCTAATGAGTGGATAAGAAGAACATTAGAAGGCTGGTAACTTGGATGTTTGAAATCTTGGAGAATGGCCGACAGGAAGGAACATCTGTAATTAAGTGCACATCTAAGGGAAAGGCAGGAAAACAGTGCTTTGCAAGTTTGACTTCAACGAGTCAGCTACCCAGGGCTCTAATGAGGACCAGAGTGCAGGTGCTTGTGGGGAATAAGACCCGGGTAATCAGCTCGTTCCTTCCTGTGTGGGAGCCTGTAATGACAAGGCAAGGAGCTGGCAGGAGGTGGGCTCTGGGCCACAGTGTGAGAATATCTAATCTCAGATCATCTCTGTCAGTCAGGAGACATTGCTCTGAAATGAGCTCCACAGGCTTTGCATAGAGGTTCCTGACAGCCTAAACATCCTAAATCCTCCCTCCACACGAGGGCTGAGGACCAGGACCAGGTCAGGGGCCATAGGTTAAACCAATGTCTGACCTCGTGAAGGAATGTGAAAGTGGAGGTGCTTTTGGGGGGGGGGGTGACACCACGGAGCAACAGATACTTGTTCAGTAGGACTGAACAGAAAGGACTTCGGTGTCCTACTGCTGGAGGTGGTGCAGAAGGCTGACCTTGTAAGGGATTGATCTGCATCTCTGGGTGACGGCACCCAGACTCCTAAGGGAGACTCATGCCCATTGGCTTTGTGGGTCCAGCTCCAACAGATGAGCCATGGGCTGTCTGGTGTTAGACCCGATTTTTCTTAGTTCTTCCACCAAGAATTTGAGAATGACAGAGTTGGGGGGTTTCCTTAAGAATCAACTAGAATCAAATGTTTTTCAGTTTGTTGTCCTGGGAGTCTGGGAAGGGGACATGGTAGGGGTGGGACCTGTTTCATATGTTAAGATGCTTCTGTGATATATCCAAGTTACACTGGCTCAAGGAAAACTCCGGATTTGAGTGGAAATGACCCAGTGAGTGAGGTTGGTGAGCTCATGTGGTCCGGAAGGGAAGTGATGAATTGGTTTGACTAAGAGAAAGGGAGGAAGTAGTAATTTTGACATCAGAAGTTCCATGTATACAGCAGATATTTCTTTCACCCTTATAGGGAGGGTTGGAAACTGCTGTCTGGTCCATCGTCTACCTGCGTCCTTTTCTTCCACCCTGGATGACTGAGCTGTTGGTCGATGCTGAGATCCCTGGGGCTCTGTATGATCAGGGCTTAGAAAAAGAGACAGGATCTGGTCTGGGCACTTATTTCCTGTCTACCTTCCTATGTGATGGTCTGAGGCCAGCTTGTTCTCTTAGCTGAAGGTCACTACTACTTTCAAGGAAGCCATATTGCTTGTTTCAGAAATTCTAGTCATTATCTGCTGGGTTCCAGTAATGACCCTTCCTCTAATCCTACTGTGGCAACACCTCTGCTGAACTTGCCCTTTGTTTTGCTCTGCCAGGACCCTTCTAAGCAGGCCTTTTACTAAGTCCACTGTATTTTTCCTCACATCAGCATGCTGAGTGACCCTGACTGATGCTAACGTATCACCTAATTTGATCTTAAAAAACTGGAGGTGAGAGACACTGTTACATTATGATTACCCTTTGGAGGGTAAATGAATTATCAGGGTTTTTACCCTTCTGCCATTCGCCTCTGTGACCAGCACCTGTGATAGTGCACTCTTCCCATGATTGCGCATGCCTGACCCAGTGGGAGTGTGCATGTGTGAATGGGCTCACCTGGGCTTAGGGGGAGCGCAAAAAGGGCAGTGTCACCCCGGGAGAAGGCAAGCATGGAGAGGAGCATGCAAAAGAGGCAACACTGGGAAGAGAACACAAGCAAGAGCCCAGAGAAAAAGTGCGAAGATTTCTGGGATGCTGGGGAGCCCCCATATCCCCCAGCCCCTCTACTCCTGCCACCTAGCCTGCCTACTTGCCATGCAGTTCGCCCAGCCCTCCCTGCCTGGCCCATGGTTGCAAATGAGAAGACTTGGGCACCATATAGATCAGCCAATTTTTTTTTTTTTTGAGACTAGGCCTCGCTATGTTGCCTGGGGTGGTCCTGATCCCACGGACTCAAGTGAACCCCAGTCTCAGCCTCCCAGGTAGCTGGGATTACAGGTGCCCATCACCATGACCGACTGCTTTTTCGAGACCAGGTCTCACTATATTGACTGGGGTAGCCTTGAACCCGCAAGCTCAAGTGATCTCTGGCCTCTTGCCTCCCAGTGCTTGGATTACATGTGCATGCCACCATGCCCAGCCATTTTGTCAGAGTCAAATTTTCCAGAATGGATACAGACAGGCTTGTATGTAGGCTGGCTATATTTCCCCCCACTCACAGCATGCTTTGTTTCATTGCCTCCTTTAAAAGAACATCTCAGACATAGGAGAGAAAGAAGAAAAAAGATAGGAAGCAAAAATCAGGGTAACTACCTTTCTTGGGGTCTGGTCCCAGATTCCCATGTGTCTGTATCTGGACTTTCCCAGCGCTTACCACTGCGGAGGGTAGGAGCAGTCTGACCCCACTGAGCTCGGAACTCCTCAAGGGCACAAACGAGAACACAAAAGAGGTCACTTCCCAGAGGCCTGAGATAAGACCCTTTAGTTCAGCTAAGACTTTTGTCCCTATTGCCCTGCAGACTGAACAAGGGTCTATAACCTCCCAGGCTCTGCAGGAAGCTGGAGTGTTACCTCTTGCATCCCCCAGAGGCTGCGGGGTGTAAGGCAGTGATGGTGCAGGAGAGGACCCAGGTACCACAGGCTTGGGCAACTTCACCTTTGAAAACCAGACAGCTTCAGTGGCTCCCACAGCGGCCTTTGTGCTTTGGAAGCTTTGGCCCCAGGCCTGACATCTGCTTTCGTGATGCATCTGACCCAGCCATCCTCTGAGGGGATGGTCACCGCAAGGTGTTTCATTAGGTGTCTTAACAAGCCTGGTAACTGCAGTCTGGCCGAACGCTCCCCTGCGGAGCTGCTTTCTGCAGGAGGCAGGGCAGGGTGGATGCTTCAGACATAATTTGCATTGGCAGCAGGAATATTACTTTTGCATTAGAATTCATGGTGGGTGACCTTATCCGAAGTGGGAGAAGAACAGAGGTGGTCAGTGAGCAGTAGCCACTGTTCCCGTGACACATGGAGACTGCCGAGCCCTGGAGGTGGTGGGAAGGTACTAACTTCCTCACAGCCTGGCTGGCCAGGGGCTGCAGTGGGCACAGGCTCCTCGCAGATCCTGAAAGGTCTGTCTTTACATCAACACATCTTGGACCCACAGGCAAGACTGTCTTATGACCGAGGGCAAGGATATATGTGCTCCTCAGTGCCCTTGGTTTGAACCCTGAGCCCTGGTCCAGCTGGGGGTTTGATTCTCCCTGTTCTTGTTTTCCAGAGACTGGGGGCTGTATCTGATTCCTGGAGGCATTCTGGAATAATCTAGCCTGCCCCTGAGCTTGTCTGTTCCCACAGGTCAGACTGCAGGCTGTGTTCACACTTGCCTGGGAAGCATCCTAGGGGTGATGAGATGTTCTCATCACCCAGGGCTTGGTGAAGCCCCGTGTCACTCCTTGGGCTGTGTGGCCTCTCTGGGTATAGCCAGTGTCCTCCACACACATTGCAGGGGTCCTTTACTCTTGTTAAAGAGAGACTAGGATTAAAGACTGTCACAAAGTAGTCTAAAGTGCAGTCACAGAAGCCCAGAGGTCTCAGTAAAATGTGTGCATTTTACTGCACATGCACACACATACACCACATTTACTCCTCAGTTTGTAATAGAGTGAGAAGCAGATTTATATGTAATTATAAACCATTAGACATGGAAAGGATGACCTTGGCCAAGCAATGCAACTCTCCCACTTTTCAGATGAGGTAGTTGAGGCCAGAATGGGAAGGAACTGTCGGTGCCACTCACCAAGTTAGCCCTTTGCATGGCTCCACATTAAACCTCTTTCCACTGAGGTGATCATGGCTTAAGAAAATGGAAGTGAGTTCAATAGAAACAACATGTGTCTTAGACTTTTTTCTTGTTTGACTGCTCTGACAGTTTAGAGAATCTTGAGAACATCTGCATATTTGGGTAGGAGTGGGGGCTCTTTTGCTGAGTCATGCTCAGGTGTTAGGAGTCATGCACGGGAAAGAAGAAGAAAGAGACAGAAGAGACGGAAGAGATTGTCAGCTGTGGGGCTAGCCCGGAGACCAGGGACTTAGTCCAGGACTACCTTTATTAGGAGTTGGGGCCTCTTTAATACCTTGGCTAGGGATGGTTAAAATGAGGTCATGAGGAAGGAAAAAACCCAGAATCCCATGACCTGACATGTAGCCATGAAAATTGGGATAATTTACCTAAACAGGAAGATTACCTGTGGGGGGGTAAACTCTTATCTATGTGTCTTTGGTGGGACATTCCTAAGAGGTTAGGGAGCTGTCATCACAGATAAGAGTCTTGTTGATAACCATCTCTAGTGTGCCAGAGAGGAAGAGAAAGGTGAAAGTGTCCGTTTATCTAAGGCATATCTCTTGATCTAGTCCATGCCTCACATCCAGGCCCTCTGACTTTAGATAGCATCTGCCTCCAATGAAAGGCTCTCCATCTGCACCTGCATAGCAATGGAGAAGGGAACTCAGTGAGATGGTCCATGGTCAGACAAAGCACCATTTCCAGAAGGCTGGTTCTCAGGGACCCCAAAGTAAGCACTTTATTAACACACTACCAGAAAGTAATGAGTGAAGTGCCTGAACAGGGACTCCCTTGAAAGTTGGCAATGCCAGGATCAAATCCCAGTGATCTTGCCCACTAGCGTGGGATCACATTCAGAAGAAGGAGATACAAGCTGAATGGATGCATGAGTGAGTGATAGCCAGAGCAGTGTTAAGCTGGTTCTGGGTTCACCAGGGGCAGGGTATTTTGGGGAATTGGGAGAGTGGGTAGGAAGGGAGGTGTTAGCCACCCTTTGTCACCTCATGTCATGTCAGGGGGTGTGGGAAGCGGTCAGCATCATGTCATCGTGTCCTCCAGGTGTGCCAACCTGGCCATCAGGTTGATTTTCTTACAAAGTTTTGGGCTACAGTGGCATTTCTCAAATTATTAATTCTGGAAACACCCCCAGCACCTGGAAGTCATTTTGTAGAAGGACCCTCTTAATCCAAGTGAGAAATGAAACATTCTGGTGGCATCATGCTTATCTCTAGAAGAATCTAGAAAAGTTCTTTACCTCTTCATGCTTTTTGGCTTTAACAGACTTTCTACCCTGAATCTCTTATTGTTTGCATTACAAAGTAATAAAAAAAATATACTGTTACTATTTTTCCTATTGTTACTGCTATGATAAATGTCAAAGTGACCGATTATATTTTTAAGGAGCATGAGGTGAAATAATGAATTTAAAGTGCTAGCACAGTGCCAGCCACGTCATCGTTGCCACTCAGAAAAAGGCCATCCTTTCTCTTACGCTCAGTTGCACAACTGTAGTCCCCAATGTGTATATTTAACTTGACAGTTTTGTTTTGAAGTTCAGAGTTTTCCCTCATTATCCTCTCTCATTCTGACAAATGTTCCTCTGGTTATCGATCTTGCAATTTTCTTGGCTCAGTTTCTAGGATTTCACACGTGCATACACTCACGCACATAATTTTTCCCTGGCCAGAGACAGGCTTTTCTTTTTTTGGGAAAGAGCTGTAGTCTCTGAGGTCACTGGAATGTGAGGCAGTTTGGCCAGGGCCTCACGCCTTACTTTACTCTGATAAGAATGTGACATCTAGAAGGAAACACAGGGATAGTGTGAGGTCAACTCAAGATCCCCAGGTGCCCATGGGTTCCCCTCACCTCTTGGGAATTCAGGCTGCCACCCCAGTCATATTCCCTTTCTCTGTACCTCAGGGAGCACTCTGCCCCCCCCATTCACTCATCTGTCTATTCATTCACTCACCTACCCACCCACTCTCCACCTACCCATGCATCCATGCATCCATACATCCATGCATGCATCCATCCATGCATCCATGCATGCATCCATGCATCCATGCACCCATCCATCCATCAATCCATCCATCCATCCATCCATCCATCCATCCATCCATCCATCCATCCATCCATCCATCCATCCATCCATCCATCCATCCATCC
>PVHY01005167.1:0-55647 GCA_004024945.1 Uropsilus gracilis | reverse complement strand
CATCCATCCATCCATCCATCCATCCATCCATCCATCCGTCCCTCCCTGAAAAAGTACCAGTAATACCTACCATGTCCTTTATATTTATTGTTTTGGATTTAGGCCACCAGAGGTTGTCACCCTTGCCAGCTTTCTTTGAAGAAATGACAACTTGAGATGCTACCATCTGCTACATTTACCTGAATTGCCTCCAATCCTGGAGTTTCTGCTTTCAAAAAGAAGCGATTCCTTGGGTTGATTTCTGACAGGTCCCAGTTGTGGCAGCTGCTCCAGCAGAGGCCAGAATAGGAGCAGCCAGTCTGTGGGGTGCAGGGAGCAGCCTCCCAGGGTCCCCGAGATCATACTGACATTGCGATTCCATCAGCAAATGGAGGCAGCGTGTTGTGCACAGTGTACACTGTGTAATTGCTTATTTACCTCCCGCCTGCAATTGCCTATTGGAAGCTATCAATAGCTGCAGCTTATTCCCCAAATCTCTTTAGGGAACCGAAGTTTATCTCACATGAGAAGAATCCTTTCATCTCGGAGTATTTAAGCCAGAAGGTCCTCAGGAGGGAATGTAATCCACACGCTCTTTTGGCAGGTGGAGAATTTGCCCCTGGGGAAGTGAGTCCACTTTTGCAAGGTCACTGGAGGCTGGTTTGGGGTTTTTTTCTCACCTGGGCCTGCTGGGCTTCAGCTGATGTTCTAAGGGGCTCCATGGCTTGCAGACATGGAGCTCTTCTCCTATTTTCATGTCTTTAGAGGCTCAGGGAGAGCCTCAGTGCAGGCTCTGTAAAAGCTGCTTCTAACCTGAGGGGAGTCTATGAATCTATGTTGGCTCCTTCAGGAGACCGGCTGCAGATGGGAACTATGGGAGTTTCTATTCTGTGGATTTTTCTACAAGTGGGTCTTGTTTTCACACTGAATTTTGCTAAGTCTTTGGAGAGGCGGAATTGTGCTAGGATTAAAAAAGAAATCGCTGTGGTGATTGTAATGAACATGGCAAGCATAACCTGCGGAGACCCCAGTTTGGGGTTGATGATGAAGTAGAGCAGAAGGTGGGTGGTGGGACCTGTGGTCCTTTATAATGCGGAGTCAGTGGTATTTGGGCCCACTTGCTCTAAGGAGGGTGGCAAACTTTGGCTTGAGCTGGATTCAAGCTTTTGATTTTTCTGTTCTCAAATTCACAAATATTTAACTACTCTGACCTAATCAGTCTGTGAAGCATCTGCATATATTTTGTCTCAAATATTCACCATCAGCTCATGAACTGGATTCAGCTTATCAGTTCTTTGACTCATAGTGCAGAAATCTATGAAAATGGAAAGTTTTTTTTTTTTTTTCAGCACTAAATTCATTTGGCTGCCAGATCTGACCCAAACTGATGGGAAGCTATTTATAGTCTTTATTTATCTCACCTTGTATGAATTTCCATATGCTTCTTTCTGGAAATATTTATGTGTTGAGCACAGAATGTTGCCCTAGATCCCGCTGGGGATGTTCTGTGTGCCCGTGTGGTCTGCTGGATAACCATTTGGAATTGGAATCATTCTGAATTGCATTCTGAGTCACAGTTGCATCTTGAAGGTTTTGGTTCAGGGGTGGGAGCATAGCTAGTAATCTGCATTTTAAATTTAGAGATACCTCCCATTCAATCCAGCAATCCCACTTCTAGGAATCTACCCAAAGGTTACAAAAACTCTAATCCAAAAAGACACCTGTGCCCAGATGTTTATTGCAGTGCTGTTTACAATAGCCAGGATATGGAAGCAACCCAAATGCCCCAAGATAGACGAATGGTACCGGAAGCTGTGGTATATGTACATGATGGAATGTTATTCATCAATCAAAAAAGATAAGCTTATGGCATTCACAGCAGGATAGAGGGAGCTAGAAAGAGTCATATTAGCAGAAATAAGCTGGAAAAAAAAAGAGAAATCCTGGGTGGTCTCACTTCTATAAGGGATAAAGGGCAAATAAACAATCAAACAGACAAGAAAAAATTTTAAAACTAATTTTTAGCAAAATTGAAGCATAGAGCATGAGGGGGGGAGGGGTATCAGAGGTGGGAAGGGCACAGAAAAGTAAGGCTGTGGTTCACAGGTGATAAAGTGGTAGGAGAACCCAGGGGTAGATAATGATGTAAAATAAAATAAATAATGTAATAAAAAAAGTAAATTAGGGATTCCAGCCTCAGGGAGGTTAAGTTACTTGCCCAAAGATGCTCAGCTCATGAATGGTGCAACCAGGTTCATGCAATGCAGATTTCAGGGGGGCTTTGACTCACTTTGGGGGGAGCTCCTCTGCTGAGCTACGGTGCTTCCTAATAGGAGGACACTTTGGGGGTGACCCCAGCTAGCAGTGGGATTTTGTGGGGACAGTGTTTACACATCTCTCTGAAGGCCTCAGGGAGCTGAACAGGTGGTCAGTAGCCCTGTGAGGAAACCTGGGTCAAAGCTCCAGACAGAAGCCAATGGCAAACTGATTGAGGGGGAAAAAGTTTTGAGTCAGGTAGCTTTGATACTTCCAAGGGGGAGTTCTGTTGTTATGAAGGCTATTGGGGATACCTCCAAAGATGTGGGGTTATGGGAACTCCCTGCTGTTAGTGTAGCATATAGGCAATAGGCAGGCAGAGTCTACAGGCTGGTGCTGGAAGGGTTGGGAGCTAGGACTTACCCCTTTTGTTATGGTTGTACTGTGTTCCCACTCCCACCTCCTTAGCCCCTGTGAAACATGTTAGGTCCTCGTACCTAGTACCTTCAAGGGTGACCTTGTTTGGGGAAAGGATCACTATAGATCTAATTAGCTGAGTCATACTGGGGTATCAGGCCCCTCATCCAGTAGGACTGATGTCCCTGAAAGGAGGTGGTCAGAAGAAGATACAGACACACAAGGAGAATACCATGTGGTAGTAAGAACAGAGAACAGAGTAAAGCAACATGTAGCATAGTTGGCAAATAGAAAGTAGGACAAGGCAAGGATAAAGTATCCCCTACAGGTGTCAGGGACATGGCTTCCTTTAGACTTCCTAAAGACTTCCTTTAACCCCCACCCTACCTTCTGCAAGTGTGTGATGGTAAGTATCTGCTGTTTGAGTCAGTCTGTGGTGCTGTGTACAAAGCGCTAGGAAGCCAGTAAACCCATGTCCATCACTGGGCAATGATTCTCAACCTTGACTCACCTTGGATCTTTGGGGTGCTTTTACTTTTTTAAATTTATAATTTTTTAAGTTATTTTTTTTCCTTCAAAGAAAGTTAAGTGATACAAATTAGGTAATACAAAATAATCTAAAAAACAAATTTTATCTGATGTTGCACATAAGTCATCATTCTTTTTTAAAAAAAAAATTTATTGATTGTACACACACACACACACACACATATATTACTTCATTGCCTACCATCACCTTATCACCCGTGAACCTTCTTAAATTTCTTGTGCCCATCCCTCCCCCAATTTTACCCCCTCTCCCTCTCTTGCTCTATGCTTCAGTTCTGTTGGCAGTTTTAAATTTTCTAGTCTGTTTGTTTGTTTTCCCTATATTCCTCATATAAATGAGACCATCCCATATTTCTCTTTTTCTTTCTGACTTATTTCCGCTAATATGATTCCTTCTAGCTCCATTGATGTTGCTGTGAATGACATAGTTTGTTTATTTTTGATAGCTGAATAATATTCCATTGCACATATATAACACAACTTTCTGACTCATTCATCTGTTTGGGGGCATTTGGGTTGTTTCTGTATCTTGGCAATTGAAAATAGTGCTGTGATAAACATCCAGATACATGTCTTTTTTAATTAATGTTTTTGTATCCTTTGGGTAGATGCCTAGTAGTGGGATTCTGGGTCCAAATGGTAGTTCCTTTTTCAGTAGCTTGAGAGTCCTCCACATAGCTTTCCATAAGGGCTGGACCAGTTTGCACTCCCATCAGCAGTATAAGAGTATTCCTTTCTCTCCACTCCTCATGCCTGATTGCACCCCAGTCCCCCAGACCAATTTTATTGTGATCCCAGGGGTGAAACCCAGGTTTCAGGGTATTTAGAGCTCCCCAAGAGAGATTTCAAAATGTGGCCATGTTTGAGAACCACCGTCTCACACACCTGCCTGGAGACCTGGCCAGGGCACCCATGCTGGGAGTGACTGAGCCTCTGCCTAGGGACCATGGCACACCTGTCACAGGTGCAGTTCTCTAGGTCATACTCCTTCTTATCTCAGCATTCAACCAACAGCATGTAGGGCAAGAACGGCTTTCTGTCATGTAGAACGCACTCAGGGCAGTGCCGGGCGCCCAGTAAGCGCTTTCGAAGCATTTGCTGTTGTGGTTTCATTAGTCATCTTTATAAAAATCCACCCTTAATCCTCATTTCCTGGAGGGTGACCCCAGAGTGGTAGGATTTTATCCTCCTGGCTCAAAGGGCTGTGTTTCTGGTTATGTTTGAAAGTTGCACTTTCTTTTAACTAAAAGCTTTCGTTTTGTTTGCCTGAGAGCTAGATCATGTGAAGGGCACTTTTAACTTTTTTTTTCTTTCAAGAATGAGCACAGACTAAGTGTGGTTGAGCTTCAGAGGGACATTGAGTTGGTTTTTCCCTCCAGGATTAAAGAGCTTGCGTTTGGAGGCTGTGGGATCTTGGGGGAGGCTGTGTGGCAGGCACACTCTCTCAGTCATGCAGGAGGATATGCCCCCTAGGACTCCAGCCTTCCTTCTGCTGGTAGATCCCTTCGAGTTTCAGGCTGGGCAGGAGAGAGGGACGGATGCCTAACCCTAGCTTCAGGGGGCCCACAGTCCAGTGGGGGACAGGCACTTGAAGTGGCCAGTGTTATGACTATGACACGGGATGTGCTAGGCTGGTGTCCTGCACCAGTTCCAGCGTCAGAGTTGTCAAGTGTTGTCAGCTCAGCTCAAAATATATGGATCCGCCCCCCAAGTGTCTTGAATGTGTAGAGTGCTCCATTTTGCCCCAGAACTTTTTCACATACTGTTTCAGGAATGTTCTTTCTTCTCCTTCTGTCTGGCTTTCCCCACAACTGTTTCATTCTTTCTCTCTCAGCTCGCCAAAGAGCCTGACACAGTTTGGCCCTATATATTTATTGGATTGTGTATGCATTGAAATATATAAGTACTAAATAAATATTATTTATCCTCTGTCCTCATCCTTTGGCATATCATTTTCTTAATGCTCACATGTGAGTGCCTAGTCCAGTGCCTGACACATAGCTGGAACTGGATAAAGACTTGGGTGACTGAATGAGTGAAAATCTGAGGCTCCATGAAGTTAAGCATTGCTCAAGTTCATGCAATTTGCCTATGACAAAGCTGGGACTGCAGTCCAGGCCAGTCCCCACTCAGGCTCCCTGTCTTTGCTGTGACCCCAACTGGTAGTGACTCTGGAGGGTCTTCTGCTGCAAGCCCCAACCTCCATGGAGTGGATTTAATGTCACACTTTCCAGAAATCCAAAGGCTGCCTGGTTATCATCTCTCTGATGACCTCGAAGCTTTCCCATGAATGTCTTGATTCTATTCTCTCCCGGTCTTTCAATTATTGGAGCTTATCTAGAAGGATTTGCTGATTTATGGACAAGGGTGTACAGTTAAAGAGTCACATTACTCCAAAACCTTTAGAAAGTGATTTTTTTAAAAAAAGACAGACTCCTCGAGCCACTCAGGAAAAAAAGAAGGCCCTCCAGCAAGACAGTGACTCTGTGTTCTGGTCTGAGGATTCGTGAGGGAGTACTCTTGAGTCATGAGCCACCAGAAGCAATCAGTGGTCCCTCAGATTATTAAGTGTGAAGATGGGGATGAGCCTCTGATTATTCCAGCAATTAACCAATCTTAATTTAGTCCCTATTTGTTGCCAGATATTGGAATAGATGCTGGGGATCCATCTGTGGACTACTGCATGGATCCCCTAAACAATAAATTGTGTGCATTTGTTTGTGCTGATGCCACAAGGGTAGGTGGGCAGGAGTCATTTGTCATGTGCAGCCAGGGCTGCCCTCAGCTTGGTGGGATCAAGGACCCTGGGGTTTGTTAGCTCCCTACCATGGTCTCTGGGACGAGGCAGGGCTCTGGGTATCATGGACTGAGTTGAGAGCCTGATGGGGGTGGGTGAATGCAGTGATCTCATACTATTGCAGGTCAGCGAGACATGACTGAGGGTGGCTGGGACTGGCACTTGCTTTGCATGGAAGGCAATATCAGAACCTGGCAGGGAAGCTGAGAGTGCAGAGGTCATGGGTAGCAGGCTAACCCACAGTGAGGGTCGGGATTCTCTGGATGTACCTTAGTGGGTGCTGATCTCTGATGGCATGAAGAAAGAACTGGAGCTGATCCTGGCTCTCCCTGTACCCAAGATGTGACCTTCAGGCACCTTCCTTGCTTCCAACCTTGGTCTCCACATCTGCAGTGCCAGCTGGGAGAAAGAGGGCTGGTGACCTTATCCCTCAGAAGAGACAATAGGTAGCTGCCCCCCCCCCCTGTAGGTTTGTCTAACTTTCAACTGACTGGGTTCAAATCCTGACTCCACTTCTCTGCTGAATGATGTGGAGCAAGTTGCTTCATCACTCTGTGCCTCGATTTCTTGATTTTTAATATAGAGATGGTAATGCTGCTTCTTCTGCCAAAGCACATATAATCCTCCACCCTCATCCACTGGGTCCTCTCCCTGCTCTGCTCTCCTCCTTCCCCTATTCCCTTGGATCACCTCAATTATTAATATACATTTGTGACCAGTAAGTGAGACAATAGACATCAAGTGCCTGGCATGGTGCCGCAGACATAGATGCTTAGTAAACATTAGTTGTTGTAGAATTCTTTGCTGGTCTTTTTACTTATTATAAAGTAGGCCCTTTAAAGTAAACATTTAAAAATTAAATTGACAATAAAATCATTCCCATTTTACGGACGGTAAATCTACCAAGTGGTCTCTAAATTAGACTTGGGAAGTAACGGATCATGGACTCAAACCTGGGCAGTTCAGTTCCAAAACTCAGCCTTGTGTTTTGTTGCTTTTTCAGATTTGTGAGCTCTATTAACCAGACACTGGCCTGCAATCAGGCCTTCCAGCTCAAGGATGTTCTATCTCTAATGACACAGTCTTTCTTTTCTTTGCCAAGCGCTCAAGTTGCCGTGGGGATCAGCTCTGCCCTGGGAGAGGTGGCAGGAAATAGAACTGCCCAGAAGTTGCTGTTTACCCATCAGCCATGTGTACACAAAACAGCCAAATGTTGATGTCCTAGCTGCCACCTGTGACTGGTCTGGGGAACAAGTCTCCTGGGAGCAGATGTCAAACTGCAAGGAACATACTGATGTGGATGGAGTGTCTGGGGTGGGAGTATGCCCGGTGGGCAGTCAGTGGGCAGAAGAAGGTTTCTTGCTTCCAGCCCAGTCAACGGGAAGCCTGGGTGATCTGCTTTTGCCAAGTTCCTTACAGCTTCTTGAAGTCAAATTCTAGAACTAGAGGCAGCTGACTGACCCCAAGCCCTCTCACAACACTGATGAGAAAATGAGGGAGAGAGGGAGCTGGGGAGATCTGTGCTCTCCGAACCCCTGTGGTGTGCTAGGCACTGCAACAGCCTCATCTGCCACATGCCACCTTATGGGACCTGCACTCTGTGTCCTGAAATCCTTGCGCAATTCCTTCTTAATAAGAAATGGATTTTCATTATGTTTTGCCTGATGAAGGAGGAGGGAGAGGTATTTTCTGTACAGATCTCCTCCTCTCTGTCCCCACCCTCATTCTATCTCCTTTTGCTTTTGTGCTTTTGTGCTTTCTCCATCTTCAAAGAAGAAAATTATTGTCCTATACTTTTGTAGATCTTCAAGGATTTGAGTTTTAATTTTCTAATGTTGAATTATTTATTCTTTAGATTTATGTATTGATTACTTAATCAGTTAATTACTTCGTATTTGGTTCATCTTGGGATGGGAATCTAAATCTGTTTTTTCTCAAATAGTTAACCAATATGCCAGAATTATCAACTAAGAGTCTATACTTTTTCTACTGCTTTGCAGTAGAAACTTTCTAATCAAACACCTGCTTGTATAGAATTTCTTGATGTTCTTTCCACTCTTTGCCATTGGTTTGTGTTTTTATGGAAGTACAATGCTCTTATTTATTATAGCTTTTTAGGTATTTAATATTTGATAGGAAAACTTCTTTCTATACTTTACTAAAAAATACATGTGCAACCCTTGTGTTTTCTTTTAGATAGGCTTTAGAATTACTTGGTAGAATTAAAAAAAACATGTTTTATAAGAATTGCAAATATGGTACAAAAATTTTTTATGAGAATTTCCATCTTGACTTTATTGAGTTTTCAGATTTGGAATCATTACATGTATCTTCATTTTTTCAAGTATTCTTTTATATCCCTCAGTAAAGTTTTATGGGTTTCTTCATTTGGCTCCCACACATTTCTGTTTAAGTTGATTCCTAGGTATTTGCTACTATTGTAATTTAATTTATTTCCTGTTAGAGTTTCCAAGTGGTTATGCTGCTATATAAGAAAGCTGTTGTGTTTTATTCATTTATTTTTTAACCACTCACCTTACCTATTCATTTTATCAGTTCTTCAGATTTTTGAGTTGATGTTTTGGGATTTAAGGTATTCAAACATGTCATCAGGCAAATAATGATAATTTCATGTCTTTTATTTATATATTCCTGTATCCCTTTCTACTTCCTCCTTTCCTTTCTTCTTTTTTTAATCATTGTTTATGGCTTGCAAATCAACATTGAACAATATGGCATAACCTTCTTTTGTTCCTGATTTTGATGGAAATGACTAAGTATTTCTCTCACTTGTGATGTTCTCCTTCAGTTTCACAGGGGGACTTTGTTATTTCAAGGAAGTATTTTTCTATGTCTAGTAGACTGACTTTTTTAAAGCCAAAAATATTGAAAAGCTTTTACCCAAAGCTCTCCAGTAACAATAGATTGAAGATTGTTTTTCTCATCTTCATTTGCTAAAATGATAACATATAGATGCATTTCACATTTTGAACAATTTTTTTCAATCTTAGGATAAGCATATTTTTCCTTCTCATATAACAGTTAATTATGAATAATTCAGAGTTTTTATGTGGATACATATTTATTGGTGAGACTATTCTATGGTTTTTTAAATTTAATTTTCAAAGCATTTGAAAACGTTTTTAAACCAAATGAAAAAATCAACACGGTTAAGATATCAGATAGCTCAGAAGGGCTTCTATTGAAAAGCCACCATATGCTGCCTTGTTCTTCTGCCTCTCAGATCCCTCTCTCACACTCATCCATTTCTATTTTTGCCTTTTTTTCCTGGTGGCTATGTCTACATGTATAAATACATCGCTTAAAGTGCTTTTCTTGACTTATTAACTTCAAGACTCATCTGCTGGCTTTCTGATGAGAGAAATAAAGACTTGCTCTACCTTACCCTCTATTGTTCATATCAGTTAGATTTTGCTTTTTTATGCCTTCTGCTGCTAAACCTTGTCAACCTGGGAAAGGATGCTTAACCCCTCTTTTTGTTCCATACTCCCAATAGTAGTGTCTCCTGGGTAAGAAGTGGAGGTCCCTCTTCCTGTAGCTACCTCCCTCTTTTTCATTTCTCAGGCTTGCCATTACTCTTTTGTAGCCATAGGGTTTTACACGTTTCTCTCTAATGATTTTTTTCATGATTGATCAGCTGCATGATTTAAAAATTTGAAAACCCATAAATAGCATATATATAATGACTATGCAAATAGCTTCTCTGTAAAACCAAATGTTGTGCTAGGGTCATATTTTGTTTGCCACCAGACTCAGGCACATCATCACTGTACCCCTCCACAGAGTGCACGCTTACCTTCAAGGATGATGGCTTCTCGTTTTTGTTTACATTCCATTGTCTACCTTCATCATACCAACTAAATGATCACCTCCCTCCTTTCCCACAAGCAGCCTCACTTACTTACAGAGTCACCTGTCCTACTGTTCTATTGACTGCTGCACACTCTTCAGGGACACTATCTTAGACATCCTCTCTTAGGATCATTGACTTCAACCCAACAAGGAAGGTTTTGTTTTTACTTACCAGTCTGGAAGTTTATTTGCTTCTCAAGGCATTTAAGCCTGAAATTCAGTTGAAGCAAGAGAGAACACAAAAATTCAAGAAATGTTTCAGTCCAAACAGAATTATATTCTCATATAACTTCCTGAGCAAAAATATGTGGGAAGTAAATTTTTTGAGGCTTTCTATGACTCAAAATGTGTGGCTCAGATTAAATGGATTGTTTTGCTGGGTATATAATTTTTGATTTGAGATAATTTCCCTTAAAAATTTGAGCTGTGTCCTGAGCATGGGGGGAGTGGGGCTCTAACTCCTCCCTCTAACCCCTCCCTACTCCAGTCAGCCCTCATTGGGAATAAGAAGGAGTGGGGCTCTAACCCCTCCCTCTGGTTTATTCCTACTCCAGTCAGCCCTCATTGGGAATAAGAAAAGCGCTAATTTTCCAACAGAAAAAAACAGAAGAGGTGAGAGGTATGAATAAAGGCCCTGGGCACACACATCTGTGGGTGGGACTGCAAAGGAGCATAGTAAGAACCAAAAAACACAGGTCTGTGAGATCAGTAATAGAGGAGATCTGTCACAGTGTAACACTTACACTGTCACCAGCAGTTGGCAGCCAAAATCCCTATCAATAGATGTCTTCAGCAAGGGCAAAGTGCACCCCTTTTTCACTGGGGTAGGAAGACCACTGAAATATGGCAGTGTACCTACTGCAGAGCTGCAAACCAAGACTGAAGGAACCTGTCAGGCCAGCCATCTGCTGATGTATGTCCCCATCAAGGAACTAATCAACAAAAGCTGCAGTCTGGTTCTGTAAGTCAGAGGCCAGAACTACAAGGCTAAGAAGTTGTAAAATGGGGCACAAAACAGAATGGTGGAGACAACCAGCAAAGAGGAGCAGGCATGGATGGACTCCAAACAAGCTTGGATGGTAGCCTTAAGCAAAGCTAAATCTGGAAATCTCAACATGGTCTATCATGCCCCAGGAACACAGATCTTCATCTAAGAAGAGTACATTGCTCCAGGGAAGGAAGAGAGCAAAGTGCTAAATATGGACCAACAAACAGCAATGAGAGAGGAGGCCATGTGATCAGATAGGAGAGGGGGAGGGGTAGAAGGGGGCTTTTCCAAGGAGATCAACAGCCATACAAAGATGCCTGATGTATGAAATCATAAAATACAAAAATTTTTAAAAATTTTGAACTGCAGTGACAGTTCTTCCTAGGATCCCAGTCATTGGTAACAAGCCCTGTTGGCTTCCCAGGACTCACAGCAGTTGATAAGAAGTCCTCTTGTCTTTGTTGCTTTTAAATTTATACACTTTAAAAAAATTCACTCAATTTGAAGGATTTTTTAGGAGATAAATTTCATTGAGCCATTTACCATTTTGGATTATAAATAATTAAGTTTTGTGATCTCTTTCATTTGATCTTAATATCAGGCTTGTGCTAACCACCTAGAATGTATTGGAAAATAGACAACAACATCTACATCTGGGACTGGAAGAAACATTCATTCTTTTGGGATGAAGTAAATAGAACAAGCTTAATTTGTTACTTGCTAATCTCTGCCAGTGGCAGATTTTCATCTTGATTTTTCTCTTCCTCCCTATATATTTGTATGCCCTTAAGTTCAGCTGAAAATTTATCTCTCCATTTAGTCACCTGGTAAACCCTAAGCCCCTTTTAGGAAGACCTACCCTACTCTACACTCTGCCCCAGGGCTACAGAGCAATGTATAATTCAGTGAGTCCCACATCTGTTAATTTCTGGAAATGATTGTGCTGTGCTTCTTGTTCTTTATTCAGATCTAAGTTCATTCATAGGTGCCCCATTCAAAGAATCTATTACAAACACATCAGTGAGTATTATAGGCCTTACTTATCTGTGCATACCTTAGGTATATACAAAGTATTTATATATACCTTTGCACAAACAACTGACCGTTAATGTCAAACTTATTGCTCAGTTTCATTCTCATTTACACTTTCATCAACTTTACATAATTTTTCTTTACTCATCATTCAGTCTAGTCTGCTCTCTTTTTCTTTTTCTCCTCCATTATATTGTTTTTCCTCTCAATTATGGAAAGCAATTAAACTTTGCTTCCAGTTTCTAGCCCCAAGCTTGCATACTTAATCCACCCTGGTGTTAAGCAAGACAAGGGAGTATGTGATTGATGGAAACTTTCTCTTAAGAAATAAATAAAAATGTTTTTCTTACATAGGGATTATTCTTTAGAAGAATTTCAGTGAATGACATGTTTTCCATCAGATTATAGACTATAGATTTCTTTTGTCCCTGACCTCTTGATGAAACATGTTGTTAAAGATGGTAACATGGCATTTGTATCCCAATGTATAAAATAAATGGGAAGGGTTACATGATAGCTTGAATTTCTTTAAGTGCTACACTTTTTAGTCCTATGAATTAGATAACTAAGTTCATTTCCATATAGTAATAACAGCTCATTCATTCACAAATACGTTTATTGAAAACTTACTCTTCATATAAATTTGAGCACTTGCAAAGCAATTTACATATATTATCTAATTTAGGACTCCTGAAAAAATCCATCAGTTCACTATGATAATTATTATTATCTCAACTTACATATGGAAAATGTGACTCAGATATTTGAGTTAAGATTATTGACAGAAATTGTAGTACAGGATACCTCCTACCCACCACCTATTGAATCAAACAAACAAAAAAGCAAGACAATAAATATAAATTTCATTACAAGCACCCAACCAAAGCAAGGAACTTTCCTGACAAATAAGGAAAGGAAAAGAAATGTAGATGTAGACATTAAGCAGCATATCCTGAGATTTCTCACTAATACTGAGACATGAGGAGGAAAACAAAAGGAATGGGGATGTTATCTTTTTCCTTCTCTAAGGAATAAGAAGATGGCTTGGGCAGGGGTAGGGGAGCAGCTAGAGAAAAGAAAGAGATAATGGAGGTGATTTACTCTCTCTTATGGTAGCAACAAGCTTTGGGACTATACACTAATAGGGAAATAATGTAAAAATAGAGAATATCTCTTCTTCAGAGGAGTAAATATCTGTCGATGGAGTGAATCTGACTGTAGGATGTTTCAAAGATTCTGGGAAGAGGGACTAGAACTGCAATATCCTAACCTGGACTAAGCAGTATCTTCCCTGAGCTCTCGCCTTCCTGTCACCATTCCATTAGGTTACAGAAATCTGGCAGAACTAAGATACTCAATCTTCAAACTTCAGCTTCAAGGGGAAAACAAACTGTCCCCTGCTTTGGTAGGAAGAGTCAGGTGTCACCTGTGCTATCCATCACAGCAAATAGAATGTCAGGTCAGAGCCACCCAAGTGCAGCAGGAAGGAAAGAAATAGCATGGCAACAGAGAGCACACGACAAGTGGGGGAAGAAAAAGAAGGTAGAAAGCAGATATGCAGGAGGCTCTAGAAGGCGAGAGCAGTATTTCCAACCAAGAAAGAAATATAAATGATGAAACAACAGAATTAAATTATTCACAGTTGCTTTACTCTGTCGAGCAACTTGATATGAGGTCCAAAAGGTAAGAGCACCAGGATGAGATGATAACTAAACAGAATGAGATTAATAAGGACCACAGGAAACCCACTGAGGCCCCAAGTAGCTTTAATAGGATTAAAGAGCCCACTGATACATTAGCAGCAGCAAAAAGCACAAAACAGCAAAACAGAATAGGCTCTGCTGGAGAACAGGTATTGAAGGAAGTCCTGATGGACATGTGAATGCATGTGAAATAGAAAGATGAAAGCAATGAAGAGAAGATTAATACAAGGAGAGCTAGAGGGAAAAGATATTTATTAAAAGATATGTCTTGAAATATCTAGGCAGTATAGGACAATATTTACTCAAATGTATGACATGACTACATTTAATGTAATATGATAAGAACACATTGTGTTGAGTTTGTTATGCATGATACACTTTCTTAGAGGTTTCTATCTATTCATTTTCCCAAGAATTTAAGGTCAATACTATAAGGAGTTCCAATCCATAGATGAGAAAATTAGTATCTGGTTAAGTAATTTGCCCAAGTTCACAGTGTTAGTATATAGAACAGAACTGGGATTCAAAAGAACAGAATTATGCCACTCTGCTTCTGAAGATAAAGAAATTTCTGAAGTGAATGATTAAGTAAATTTGCAGTTTAGAGGCACTATTTTACCTTCCCACCAGCAATGTATGAGGCCTTCAATTTCTCTAAATCTCCCCAACACTTATTATTGTCTGGCTTTTTTTTTTTTAAATGCAGGATTCCACTTATAAGAAATATCTAGAATGGGCAACTTCAGAAAGGCAGAAAGTAGATTAAAGGTTACCAGATGAGGGGTAGAAAATGGGGTGTTATTGCTTTATGGTTACAGAATTTCTTTGTGTGGTGATAAAATAGTTTTGGAAATAAGTAGTGATGCTGGTTGTATTTTATTGTAAGTGTAATTACACCACTGCACATGAAAACATGACTACAATGGCAATTCTTACCATTATTTTGCAGAAACAACAGCAATAATAATAATGTAATAATAACAAAAACAACAACAATAATAATATATAGTGTGTTCCAGGAAAATATAGTACAAAAGGCTGAATACTGAGACATAGCCCAGCTGAGCTATCAAGCCCTAAAATAGAGAATGAAATTACCCAGTGTTTTAGCCACAAGAACATCAAGAAAAAAAAAAAGAAAATATCAGACTGGCTCAAGTTTTTGTACAGCAACATTCATTATCAGAAGACAATGGGAGAATGTCTGTGGATGGAATAAAGTCCACCAATTCATGGTGAAAATGTGTAGCCTGAGAATGGCATCGAATGGAAAGCTAATGATTGTCCTCAAATCTAAAGGTCCTTATTTATGCCTTGTAGCATCCATGAGAATTTGAAGGAAAAAAAAAAAAAAAAACAACTGAATCACAAAACCCAACTAATTAAGAGTGAATAAATAAATGATTCATGAACGTGGAACTCATGGTATAAGGATTGATGATGACTAGTGACTCCATATAAAAACAGAACTAACAATAAACAACTCGGGTAATTAAGTTATAGATCAGGAAGTGGAGGTTCGAAACCAGAGCAGCATATCAACAGCCCCCATCAACAATTAAGCTGAGAAATCAGGCACAGGGAGAGGACAGGTTGAGAGGTTGTCTCAGAATATTGATACTGTCTTCCACAATAGGAACTCATTAAATATTTCCTAAAATGAAATAGTTATAAAACAACATAATTACCCCAGACTCCTTGTATTTTCTTCACAATCTGTGTTCTTAACCTCAGAGGAATCTTTGTTGGCAAATAGCTCATGATGAAGACACATTCAAAAGTCTAGATTTCCTTCAGTTTTGTTTTCATTTCCTTTCTCTTCTGCTCAATATAAGTAAAAATAAGCAGAATATGAAAAAAATGTTAGAACAGCTATTGTTTTTTATGCTGCATTGGTCACGTTAATTTCTATCTATTCTGGCCAGCTAGTCATCCTTCATCCATTCTCTTGTTTGCCTCTATCATAGGGTATTTACGATGATACCATATACTAATGACAGTTATTTCTGGGTGAGTGTATCTTCCCCCATTTCTTGACCTCTTCAAAAGGAATATAATGTATCATTTTCAAAATAACAATAGAGTGATCTTTCTTTAAACAGAAAAAGGCAAAGCAAGTAGATCAAATTGTTAACAGTGGCTAATTATTGTGACTTATTTTTTGGTAGTTTTTTCTGACACTTAAAATTTCTTAAAAATTTACAACTTTAAAACATAGACATATCAAAAGTGAGGTACTTATCCTAAGTTACTTAGTCATAAAGTAGTAGAGCCAGATTGCTGCCTTAAGACAGGGAATTAGGAGGCAAGGGGGACTCGGACCACAGAAGATGTACAGTTGAAAGCCCTCTGTGGGGAGAGCCATCTCTGTTCAACCTGATTTTCCCTGTGTAGATGGCGGGGGTAGTAGTCCGTTGCTGAATGAAGTACTTGGCATGAATCTAATGCCCTAACTTTCATAGAACTCTTAAAACTATAGCCTGTGAGAGTTGCATAGAGTCAGGAAATCTTCCCTTCAACTTGTACGTTTTACTGGTGAGGCACTGGGTAATACTTCATGGTTGCAGTTATAGAACTGGAAAGCACCTTTGAGGACATTGAGGCCACTCCTAAGTGACAGCTGGGCTTAGCTCTTTGCTCTAACTGCATAAACTCAGTCAGACTCCCAGTTCTGTCCAGTGCTAGCAGGTCATTCCTTTGCCATGGGATGGGTGCCTGATTGAAATTCCACGGCTATTTCTCTTGTACACTCCCTGTGCTTGCAACTGTGTAGGTAGGTCTTCTACTTCATCCTTTATTGATATAAAACTAGGGTTTTAGCATGAGGACAAATGACATGCTCAGTATACTTGTAGTGGGTAGAATAGTGACCACTTTTGTGTTTCCTTGTCCTATTTCCTCCTCCTCCCTCTCAGCCTTAGATCCTCTAGATGTTTATTGGGGATATTTTTTTTAATGTATCTTGCACGATTGAATTTCTGCCATTTCAATATCCAGGTTTTTAAAATTTATTTATTTGTTTGTTTGTTTGTTTGTCTATCTATCTATCTATCTATCTATCTATCTATCTATCTATCTATCTATCTATCTATCTATCTATCTATCTATCTATCTATCTATCTATCTATCTATCTATCTATCTATCTATCTATCTATCTATCTATCTATCTATCTATTTATTTTTACCCATAATTCTCTCAGATTTCCTCTATCTTGTTGAAAATGGCTGCACTTCACCTTTCCTTATGTCTGAATAATATTTCAAAACTGGATGTACTATAGCTTCTTGAGCCAGTTGCCTTTTGATGGGTAATTTCGGTTCCCCATGTCTAAACTATTATAAGCAACACTAATGTGAGCAGTCTTTTACTTTGATGGTCTTATAGTCTTTGCAGAGATGCCCAACTGTAGAATTGTGGGGTCATATAGTATTTCCTTTTTTAGTCCTTTTAAGTAAATTCACATTGATTTCTCTAATGGTTGCGCCAGTTTGCATTCCCATCAACAATGTCAGAATTCTTCTGTGTCTGCCTCCTCTACAGTACTTATTTTGGTTGTTTTTATTTGTTTTTTAATATGTGCCATTTTCACAAGTCTGAGAGAGCATCTCATTGTAGTAGTAACCTGCAATTTCTCTTATTTGAATGATGATAAAGATTTTTTCATATGTCTGTTAGACTTCTGGATATCCTCTTTGATGAATTCTCTGTTCATATCTGCTGTCCACTTATTAACTGGGTGTTTTTTTGTTGTTTAATTATGTGAATTTTTTAAATATACCTTTGCAGTTATTTATTGTATGAATATTTTCTCCTACTCACTAGAATATCTTTTTAACCTTCTTGTATTTTTTTCACTGTAACATTTTTTTTTTTAAATTTGAGGTGATTCCAGTTGTTTATTTTTGGTTTTTTTTGTTTGTTTGTTTTTATTTCCCGTTCCATGGGGATTGAGTTACCAAAAACATCTTTATTGTGAATGTCTTGGAATATATAGTTAAAATTTCTTTTATATATATACTTTTTTGTTGTAAGTCTTTAATATTTGGAATTTATCTTTCTGTCTAGAGTTAGAAAGCGAACCAATTTCATTCTTGTAATTGTGATTTTCCAGTTTTCTAGCCTAACTTACTAAGGAGACAGTCCTCGCCCTATTGTGTGACCACTTTTCCATAGATTAGCTCTACTGATACATATGTAGGTGTATCTTTGGGCTTTTGAAAGATCAAATATGAATCAGTCTATTCCATTGATTCATATTTCTTCTTCTGTGCAAATAGTCATTGTTTTTGGTGCTCTTTGTACTTAAGTTTGAAGTCAGGTAATGTAATACCATCAGTTTTCTCTTTTTCTTCCCGAGGACTTTGTTTGCAATCTGAGGCCTTTTGTAGATACACACATTCATGTCTTTTGTTAATTTCTTAGAAAACATTGCTGGTATCTAGAGAATGTGTTAAATCTCTATATAATATTAATCATGGCAGTCAATTTGCTTTATTGATTTTTTCCTATCTAAGGGCATAGGTTATCTTTCCATCTCCTATACCACTATCTAAATTTTGTAATAACATCTTGTGATTCTCATTATATAGGTCTTTTACCTCTTTAGTTAAGTTTATTTTGAGGCATTTAATTTCTTTGGAAGCAATTATACGTTGAGTTATTTCCTTGGCTTCTTGTTGTTTGTATATAAAATGGCTATGCGTTTTGATATATTGATTTTGTAACCTCACACTTTGCTGCATTTATTCAATGTATCTAATAGCTTTCTGATGGAGTCTTTAAGATTTTCTATTTACAAAATTATAACACCTGTAAATAGTAATGGTTTTACTTCTTTTCTGACTTGGAGTCCCTTATTTTCTATTTTTGTCTGATAGCTCCACTCAATACCTCTAATACTAAGTTAAACAGAAGTGGTGACAGTGGACATCTTGTGTTGTTCCTGATATTACACTGACTGATTTATGTACATTATACCATACTTGCACTCCTGGAAAAATCCCCCTCAGTCATGGTATATAATCTTTTTGATATACTATCACATTTTATTTGTTAGTGTTTTGTCTAACACTTTTGTTTTGGATGTTCTTCAGAGATATTGGTGTGTAATTTCTTGTTCTGTCTTGTGCAATTTTGATATTTGGGTAGTGTTGGCATCATCAAATATATCAGGTAGTGTTCCCTCTTGTATTTTTAAAAACAATTTTTGCAAATCATTCTTCTTCAAAGGTTTGGTAAAGTTCATTTGTGAGGCTGTCATATCAGAGACTGCATGGTAGAATTGTGATCATTGTAGCTTTGTTGACATTTGACTTGTTTTTCAACACTGGATCTGTTCTTGAAAATATTCTATAAGCACTTGAAAAATGTGTATGAGCTGCAGTTTGTGGCTGGAGGTGTTGTATAGATATCTGTCTATACAAGTGTTGTATAGATGTCTGTCCTATTTGATCTAATTTCTCATTTGAGGCTATTATTTATTCTTTGTCTTGTTGATCTGTCCATTGTTGTAAGTGGGTTATTAAAATTCCCTAGTATTATTGTGTTGTTGTCAATTCCTCTCTTTAGTTCTGTTGTTATTTTATGTATCTCAATACTCCATCTTTTGGTATGTATACACACACACACATATATATATATATATATATATATATAATACAAAAAGAAAGAATATCTCTCTATATTTTTTCTTTTGTATTAGGCTCTTAATTGTAAAATAATATCCATCTCTATCTCTTATTAATTTATTGACAATAAAACTGTCAGTTTTATCTGATTTTAGCTGTTCCTGATTGATTGATTTTGGTCACTGTTTGCTATATAACTCTTTTCCAGTCTTTATCCTGCCTTTTTTGGTAATATGGGTTTCTTGTGAATGAAAAAGTGACTTTTATTTTGAAATCCATTCAGACATTCTCCACCTGTTGGCTGGTGAATTTAGGTACTTACCTTTAGGTGACTATGAGACATAACTGCTCATTGCCACTTTGTTGTATTTATAGTTTTGTGGTTTTTTTTTTAATCTATGATTTATCTCTTGTTATTTTTTGAGGTCTTTCTATTATACTTTGTTTGGGTTCTATTATCATTGTCTAATGTGTTACTTCTAAAATTTTGGTTGAAGATGCTGCTAAGGTTGGCATATAATGGGCTATTTGTGTGACCTATTGCATATTCTGGTCTCTGACTCATTTCTACGGGCCATATTATTCCTCTACCTCTCCTCATCCATGGTCAATGATCTACATGTTGCCTCTATACAGGTTGTTCTTTTGCTTCATAATACCCTCCTTTAACACTTTTTTCATGTATGACTTAGTACTGATAAATTCTTTTAGTTTTTGCATTTCAGTGAAACTCCTTATTCTCCCTTCTGTCTTGAATACTAATCATGCAGAGTAAAGGATTCTGGACTGGAAATCTTTTTGTGTAAATACTTTAAATCTCTCTTGCCAAGCCCTTCATGCTTGTAATGTTTCTACTGAAAAGTCCACTGATGGTCTAATTGGTGTTTTGTTATAGATTATCCCTTTTCTCTTAATGTTTTCAGCATTCTGTCCTTGTCTTTAGTCTTCAGTCATTCTATTATAATGTATCTTGGTGTGTTTCTGTCTGGTATTCCTTTGTTTGGAACTCTTTGGGCCTCTTGGATCACAGTGTGGTTCATTTCCCAATTTGATATGGTTTTTTTAACAATTGCTTCTTCAAATAAATTTTCTATGCCATTCCTTTTCTCTTCTCCATCTGGGAACCCATGATACAAGTATTATTTCTTTTTAGGTTATCCGAAAAGGCTCTTGCACTAGTTTCATTTTTTAAATTCTTTTTTCTCTTTGTTGTTTGATTTATTTGTTCTCCATCATTGTGTTTTTGAGCTCATTAATTCTTTTCATTGCTCCTGTTTGTCTGCTGTTGAGGCCTTCAATTGTATTTTTCGTTTCAGTTATAATATTTCTTAGCATTCTTTACTTCTAATTATAATGGCTTCATATTGTTTTTATCTTTATTCTCTTGCTGTTTTATATCCTCCTTTTTTTTTTTTGAGGTTCATAAATGTTGTTTTAACTGTTATCTTGAGTTTCTTTTCAGCTATGTTTGCAGTTCTGCCGGATGGAGATACTTCTTAAGGTTTTGGGTTTTCTTCTGCTCCAGTATTTGTGGTATGTTCTCTTCATTTTTAATTAGAATTGTAGGAATTGTTTTAGAAATCGACTTTCAGATGATTATCTTTGCATCTGTTAAAGAAATCGGAAAACTGGTACCAGTGAGGGGTAGTAAGTAGAAAAGGAATGGGAAAGTAGGGTACCAAAAGATCCCCTGCAGCTAGTCTCAGAGATTCAGGCTTTGTACTGTACTGTGCTGTGGTTCTCAGAGTTGTGTGGTGGGGGCCAAGTGATCTCCTCTAGACTAGCTCCTTTAAGCGTCTCATCATTTCTTGGCTGCCCTCATGCTGGGTTACTTTAAGCACTAGATGCAGTACTGGACATGGGTTGTAGTTGATATTGAGTCTCAGGTAGGGAGTTGTTCTCTTTCCTAGCATGAAACCTTATCCTGGGGTATTTGCCCTTGTTACTAACAGGCGCTTAAAGTCTGCTTTATGCAAGTGTTCATTTCCAATTTGGTTTTAACCGTGGGGGTGGTGGTGGTGGTGGTGGTGGTGGTGTGTGTGTGTGTGTGTGTGTGTGTGTGCGCGCGCGCGCCAAGTGTTTTGATTTTCCCAACCTACAGAGTAGCTTCATCTATGAGATGACACAGGTGATCTGACCTGTTTCTTTATGCTGGCTCAGGCTTCAGCTAGTCTCCCCATTGGAGGTCTCACCCCCAGCCAGTCATCCTCACTCTGCACACCCCCGCTCATCTTTTTCTACAACAGTGTACCCGCTGTACTTGATGCCAACTCTGTGCATTCCAGATCCAGTGCTGAGTCTCAAGAGTTCCCAATATTGGCCTGTGCCCCTGAGTCAGCGGCTGTAAGGGCCTCTGCATAGACACTTCCCTACTCTCAGTGGTCTGTGCTGCTCTGGCACCACTGTACCACAATTCACACAATGATTTTCTTACCCCAGTCACTGGATGGTGTGTGTTTGTGTGCTGCATGCACTTTTTTTCCTTCAGGAGGTTCAGGCTTTGTTGCAGTGTGGTCTAGTTGCATCTGGAAGAGGTGAGTCCTTTCACTCTACTTCCATCTTGCTAGGCTCCAACCCATGTAAGTTCTTACTCCCAGAACCCACGAATGTGACCTTGTCAAGGGGAGAAGGAGGGAGGTCTTTAAAGATGTGAATAGGCTAGAGATCTCAAGATGAGATTATTTTAGATTGAAGTTGCGCTCTAAACCCAGTGCAATGCACCTTTGTAAGAGGAAGGGAGAGGGTTGGAGGTATAGAAACACAGAGAAGAAGGTCCCATGAGGACAAACTCTCTGGATGAGTGACGCAGCCACTGGAACTGACAGGCAAGGAATTCTCCCAGAGCCCTGTGAATACACCTTGGATTCAGCCTTCTGGCCCCCAGAACTGGGAGAGAATAAATTCCTCCTGACTGAAACCACCAGTTCATACCCATTTGTTATGCTGGCCCGAGCTTGGTCGTGGAGGGAAAGGGCTCCAAGGCAGCATGTCTGACTCAGGATTGGTTGCTTTGTCCGTATGCTTCTCACCCAGAGGTCAGTGGGTGCAAAGCAGCACCCTACTCTGAGGCCAGTCTCAGTGGTGTTGTCTCCATCTTGCCCAGACTCAGGGCAGGTGAACATCCTCAGTGCACAAGGGAAGTTTGGTCAGTGACGGTGGCACTTACATTATCTCCCTAGGTTTTGCTGCTAAGCTGATGGAGAAGGGCCTGCTGGCAGCCACTGCCCTGAAACCCATCTGAATAGCTGCTCATCTCCTGTGTTGACACACAGCTCCCCAAATTCCGTCTGTACTGCAGGGGCATACACCTGAGAGCTACGTCTCTCAGACTCCTTAACCTGTGTCCTGATCAGGTTCCCTAGGGAGAGATTGGGAAAGGAGTACATGCACTGATCAGTCTCTAGCAGCCGAGGATGTGTGGAGGGTGTGACAGTCAGCAGACAAAGTGTTGTGCTTGTTCAGCATCCACCTTGGGGCCACAGGCAGCCAGAATGGCAGATACTAGTTTTGCTGTGTCCCTTGTACTTGGGCACCCAGCTAAGTAGCAGCTCCTTGCAGGAGTTGAGAAGTTTGGCCCACATCTGTTGTCTGTGCTTTTAGTTCTGGGTTCCAACATATCATCTTGGGTCAAAACACAGACAGACAGGGTTAAAGCTCCCCCTTGGTATAGTGAAAGAAAAACTCAGAGTATCCTATGAGCATCTTAAGGAATCGGACACATGTGACAGAGGACCCCATGGAGAACACAGGGCCTGGGAAATCTTGAATGTTCTGATGCCAGGGTGGAAACACTTCCTCTGAGAAACTGGCATCTAGCAGCTTTCCATAAACATCCCGTAGGACAGTACCAAAGGCAAAGGCGATTGCAGGTTAGACAGGCAATCCTTGCTAAAATCTGGAGCAAATATCCCCCAACTCGAAGGCTCATTTGGATGATCAGCAAAAAGCATTCAATTAGCCTCCTGTGCTGTGCCCTCAAAAAAAAAGCAAGCTGTGGCTTCCATTCTTCCCTCTCCCTCTAGAAGAGGACCAAGTTCTGTGCCAACCGAAAATGGGACAGGCATCCATTTACAGCACGGAAGGAACTCTGAAGCACTCAAAGTTCTATTGTTTTCCTCCCACCTTTTCTTTTTACATCTTGCTGGAGGCTGAGGCTCACGAATTTACAACAGGGCAAAAATTAGCAGGGAAATTGTGGCGGCACATTGCATCTTGGAAGGTGTAGTTTTCACAAGTGGAGTGCTATAGGTGGGCTGGGAGAAGAGGCTCTGTGCATGGTGGAGTTTCATATTCGCCATCTGTTTGTCGTGTCAGAGCAGCAGACAGCGAGCGTAGGAGATGATCCAGCCATCATCCTCCTGAATCTAATCATAGTTAATCCTAATAAGAGCTAACATTTTTTGAGTGCTCAGTTTTTGCTGGCTAGGCTTCTAAGGCAGGAATCTGCAAACTGCAGCCTTGGCTGTTGTTTTTGTAAAGTTTTATTGGCACACAGCCTCATTCATTTGTTGATCAACAGATCAACAAATCTGGCTGTTGTCATGCTTCGGTAGCAGAAGATCAGACCTTCTGGTAAAGGCAAGGGTCCGAGGATTCTTAAGGTATTGAATATCTGACCCCCTCATGCAGAGACTTTGAGTCAGTGTGTCTCTGAATTCAGTGAGCACTCGTGGTGATCCTGTGAGGCTGGTCTTTTTATCATCTTCATTTTGCAGATTGTGAAACCAAAACATGGAGAGAGTCTGAGTCATTTGCTCCATAGTGTACTGTTGAAAGTGACAGAGCTGAACTGAACTGCAGGCCAACTGCAGAGCTTACATCTTTATTGCCATGCTGCGTTCTCAAGTCAAGTCTGTAGAATCAGAGAATCTTCTGTACATTAGAAGTTAGGGTGTGAGCTAAGCCTACTACCTGCTTCCTGTGCATATGTCCCGGAGGAAGACCCAGTAGACAAGGACCCAATCTTCTCTTCTTTTTCTATTAATTAGCAAAGCATGAGAAGCCTGGGCCTGTGGCATTTAGAAGGGGATAACTTGGGACTCAAAATATTTAGTTGAGCCTCATGCATGATCTATATGTTGAAAAATGACATAGTATCAGATATTCATGAATGCAGAGAATATACCATTCATAGAATCCTTCCTGGGGAAATCATCACTGCAAAGGTACTTCAGAACATCAAAAGATGTGCTAAAAATCAAGAACTCAAGATGAGGAAATCATGGAATAAAAAGCTAGTGAGTTTCCCTGCGGGGACATCTCCAGAACCCTATTCAGCTTGTTCCAAAGCTCTCGAGGAGAATTTTCATTTCATCTGATTAAGTATCTGGACTGTTTTGTTCATAGCCACATTTCCAGGGCTGTGTGCTTGGTGAATGACAGGCGCTTGATGCACATTTGTTGTAGAACACACTGTGTCATCAGTGAGCAGGTGACCCCATGGAAGGAGTAAAAGGGGGGGGGGCTCTGCCTCTCTCGGTGACATCTGGCTGTAGCTTCAGTACAAACAAGTCCACTGTGACCCATAGCCCCTCATTAAGTCCCTCCTTCAGGAAAAGTTTATCGACCACAGTCTCAGGCGCAATTAAATGCCAGCATCCCATAGAAAGCACGACCTCCAGCTATGTGCTGGAAGGAATTGCTCCCAGAGGTTTGTGTGGTGAGTGATTTTCTATGCTGAGTGATTTTCTCTACTCCCTTATACTTTTTGGGTCACCCTCCCTCCTCCCCATTACTTTAAATGAAAAACACCTACTGAACCACAATGCCACAGAAGATATTTACTCATCACCACAGAAGCCCTCCTAAGTGGAGGACTTGTTAGAGTAGAGGTGACTGGGACACCCCACACTTTCTGATTCAGTTCCTCTGGAGTGAGACCTGAGGGTTTACTTTCAGATCCAGTTCCCAGGGGATGCTGATGCTGCTGGGCTGGGAACCTTGCTTGGCATCTAGTTTACTTGGGCAAAACCAGTGTGGCAAGTGAGACTGAGACCTCCTGCATCACTCTGCTGTCAGGAAGGTGACAACTGCTTACAGATCCAACATTTCTCCATCTTCTCACAGGCTGGGTGCTACTCTAGGCATTTAACTTATATATGCATGTTTAATTGTTACTACAAGTTTGTGAGGCCAGTGCTGCTGTATTCCGTCACCACTCCAATTTACGGATGAAGAAACTGACGGAAACAGAGTGTAAGTGCCTAGCCCAAGGTCACACAGTTGGGATCTGGCCATCTGAACCCAGCGTCCCTGTTCTTGGGCTGTTGTCCATTGGTCCTATAGTAGAGAGAAGGTAAGAAGTGACCGTAGTGACATTGGTTGCATTCTTTGGCTTCTTCCACCCTATTTCTCATCTCAAAACAAATATTTTTCCTATCTTAGATGAAATCAATACGTTTACATTTAAAAAAATATGCTGTCAGAATTAATTGGGTAACAGCTGTCAAATTTTTCCAGTTCCTTAGAGGATGGTAAAGAGGAGGGATAATTGCTGTGCTATTTTCTATGTGGACCCTAGTACATTTGGGGAAGTCAGCGCATGTGTAATGCTATTCTTGGTAATTGGCAGTGACTGAAGGGTCTTGCTGATGCCAGGCAGCAGAGAACCCTCATGTTTGATGGTCAGGGGCCAGAGCCCTGCTGCCTTGGGAGAGGTGCTCAGGGTGTGGACCTGGGTCAATGGAAACTCCTCAAGAAGGCAGCATCCTTGCTGGCCCTGAACAGAGAGAGTGCCTGTAGATCGGCCCATGTTTATGGCCTAATAATGGCAGACAGACAGCTAGACCAGTGGTTCTCAAAGTATGGTTGTCGAGCAGTTACATCAGCTTCACTCAGAAACCTGAGTTTCTGGCTCCACTCCAAACCTAATGGGTAGGATTGAACAGTCTTTCAACCAGTTCTCTAAGTAATTCTGATGCCTGCTGCAATTTGGGCATCTTTTAGCTGGAAATAGCACTGATGTTGGAGTCAGCTCTAAATTTGAATCCTGGCACTGTCACCATGCTGTGTGACTTTAAGCAAGTCACTGGACCTCTCGGATCAAGTTCTTCATCTATAAATGAGAGTGGGGCATCACAGAGGTAGTCTTTGGTCCCTCCACAGGTGATAGGCTATCTTCTCTCTTGACTTGGGACCAGGGTATTTCATCTGCTGGAACATTCTTGTGGTTCCTTTCCCATCTGCTGTCATTTTTTCTTTTTATACCTCCTCTCCCAAATTAAGTCTGGCTTCAGTATCTCTCTGTGTAGGCATCCCACCATTTGTATACACTATACAGTGCCATCCTTGTTTGCTCTCTCCATAAGAGCAAAGCTCTCTGTCCTGGTTACTATTTCCCTGGAATAGTGGACACATAGTAGGTGCACATGTAGTGTTTGAGGTGAGAACTGAAGTCATTCTGCTGTAAAAAGCTGGCTTCTAGTGGTTTTTATGAGGAAGTCAGTAGGTTAACTGTCATGCCTGTAGCCACATGAGGGAAACTGAGGCACAGAGGTACTAGCTGACTTTGGGATGTGATAGAAGAACAGATGGAGAAGGGAAACTAAGAGGCTGAGGACTTGAAGGTAGGGAACTATGGAATTGGAGGACCCCCTTCAGCACATCTTCATGAGGCAGAGAGGACTCTCTGATGTTGGCATTAAACAGTGTAATTCCCTCACCCAGCCACCCACAAGAAGGTCTGTTGCTGAAGGATGGGAGATAGTTGATGAGTCAAAGCAGAGATTGTGAGCACCCACCCTCATACAGTTGAAGAGCCACATGTAACTCGTCTTCCCTCAAACTTAACTTCAGTCATCTCCCGATGTCCTAGAAGGATCAGTAATCGTAGGTCCCAAATCCACAGGCTCATCTGAGGTTGGTTGATGTTGCTGGGTCAAGTCTGTGAGTGGGAACCCACAGATCTGGAGAGCTGGGTGTGTTTTATTGGACAAATATCAGCAGCAAAATGGATCTGCATGGTTGAAAGCCCATTGTTCAAGGGTCAACCATAATATGATGGCATCTGGCCAGTCTTCATGGTGAGAAGTTTCTTGGCATCACCCAGACAGGCATTTTGCAAAGCTCAGAGTAGTGCTTAACCTTTACTCCTACATTTATTTATTTATTTACCATGGGATGAATGAGAACCTCTGTGAGAAGTGATGGATGCTCTCCCAGAAGCAACATCAAACACAAACCTTCCCTGCTGCTGACCTTGCTACTCAGTGTCTGATTCAGGTGACTTCCAGAATCAGACTGCATGATTGTGGGGGAAATAGAGTGTCAGCTGAGGGGAGAGGAGACTTAATTATTTTATTTTATTTTTTAAATGATTTAAAAAATTTTTATTTATACTATTTTATTTTGTTCTTTAGGTTACAACCTCTGTGTTATTATTTTCCCCCCTCTCTCCTCCCTCTCGTGCCCCTTCCATTCTCTCAAACCCCACTCTTTGTTGTTTATTAGCTGTGCTGAGTCCATTAGTCTTATTCCTATGTTAGTGTCTTTTCTCTGGGTGAAGGACTGCATTGTTGGGTCCAGGCGAACCTTGCTGTTAGATTTTCAGTCTTAAGTTTGTGTTGGGTAGCGAGGTTATATTCATTTGTGATCTGTCCATGTTTCCTTGCTGCAGGCCGTCCTCTCCAATTCAATCCCATCTCCATTGCTTTGCTGCTTTTCCTATGGCTCTGGTGTGGGACTTAGGGGGTCTTGCCCTCAGCCAGTGTTGGTCAAGAAGTTTTTCTGAGTTCAGGCTTCTGTAAGTGGCCTTTGAAGATCATCTCCTCTGCTTCAGTTTGCAGTTTTGATGTGGGGCCCATTATCCCTTCTTTGGTCATCCTCTCCTCTCCCGTAATGAGGGGAGGGTGTGTTGCTCTCCTTGAATATATCTTCAAAATGAAGTCCTGGGTCTTGGCCCCACGAGTGCAGAAATGCACATGGTAACATCGTGTCTCTACAGTTGTTTTTCTGGTCCTGAAAGCACTGGTTCACTTGGTTGTCCTTTCACGTGGGAACAGGCCAGGGATTTGAGCCCTGCCTGCCAGCAGGCAGATTGGTGGCTGCCTGTGGCTGGGGTCCTGGCTCTCAGAGCTCCCTTGCCAGCGGGGAGTGAGGGGAGGTCAGGCCTCTCAGGTGAGACTTTAACTTTAATTCTTTACATTTCTCCAGGTTCTAGAATTTGGAAGCTTGGGAAATATTAGCAATGACCCAATTGAGTTATGCAAAGGCATGGCAGCACTATTTTAACAGGCTTAGTCATCTCCTCCTTTTGCTCCTCCCTCCTCTCCCCACCCCATTTCCATTTGTGTCTTTTCCCATTGCAAATATACGAGGTAATAATCCAGTATTTTCCATGGAGCATGGCAAACATGCTATATATAAGACACAGTTGAACATTCTGTGAGTGTAATTGGAGCATAAATGTAACTAATCAAAATATTATCATGCCAACGGATGTGTGAAGAGTTTGGAGATTTAAAAAAAATATATATTTTAGTTCCATGTCATTTCAATTTAGAGATTTAAAGCTGCAGAAGCAAAGGACTCAGCCCAGTGAATGTCAGGAACAATTTAGGGTCTGACAGCGTTCCCGGCAGCCCTGTTGCTCTCTTCACTCTTAATGTGGCAGCAGCTTGACAATTGATTTCATTTTTGTTCTTTCCTCCCACTCTCCGCCCCTCTTCCTAGCTGCACCAACTCCCAAGGGCAAGGCCAACCAGCCCCGAGGAGTGTATGATTACTCCTTGTCACCAAATACAACACACCTACCCATGGTGTGGAGTTTAGTGCTATGTGGTTTGTTTCCTAGACTTGATTTTTGACTCTGCTGCCAGATGTGTGTCTTGGGGACATTTCCTAACCTCTCTATACTTCGGATTTCTCATTTGTAAGAGAAGAAAGATCACAATGGTGACATCATACGGTTGACATAAGTAAAATGTGAGATGTTCTGCAATTGCTGTTGTGATCAGCTTAAGCTTTTGACTAGAGAAGCAAGTACATTCTTGTAGAAACATGAATTCACTTTCTTCAGGGACAAGACCCCAGGAGAAGGGTCTCTCCTCCCTGACTCCTTCTCCAGAAGGAACCTAGGCACAAAGTCACCAACTCGCCCCTAACTGGTCCTGTGGCTGGACCCAGACATTTTCTAGCTAGTGAAGACTCTGGAAACTTCCCCTGCATACCTGTTTTCCAGTTGAAGAAAGAATTCCTTGCTTCCAGAGGTACCATGTGATTAATAGGAGTGTAAGTGAGGGTCAGAGTCTGAAGGGAGAGAGCCTTAACCTGTCCTTCAAAGCTTTCTTCACCTTGTGCTACTTCCCATATCAGAGAGCAACATGTGCAAGGTCCTGGGTTTCACCTTCCCATGTTCCAGCTCATTCTATTTCATGTTCGGCTCCAGTGATTTCTTCCCAAGATGTTGAGAAGTTAGACTGAATGTTGGGAATGTGAGCTATGGAGTTACTAAAGGGAAGGACTCAGGTGTGTTCACACCTTTTACTGGGATTTGTTTTTATCACATGCAGAATGTTGGGTGAAAAGATTTGGTTTTGGTTTTAGCTGGTGGTGTGGGGACATTGGTTGTCATCAGGGTTGTACGTGGTTGAGGTTTTTTTCTGCTTTGTCTCCATCCTCTTTCTCCTTTCTTTACTCCCCTTCCCCTGCTCAGCATTCTTTTCCTTATGCAAACTTCACTTCTCAGGCATTCTGCCCTTCTACCCCCTTTTATTTGTCCTCCTCCTTTCCCTCTTTTCTTCTCTTTCCTCCCTCTCTGCTCCTCCTTTCCTCTTTCACCTTTTTCTCAGGGTTGGGGAATGAATACCAGTGTCCCAGAAAACTGGATTTTGGGGTGCCAGTTTCCACCGCAGAACCTCTTCCATCAGCACCTTCAAATTCAGTCACCTGGGCTCTCTTCCATTTTTAAACTCCATTATTCACACCTACATGGATTATCAGATAGCTGTTTCTTGGAAAATTGCCTTAACAAATTTGCATATGAAATGCTTAAGCCCTAACTTATTGGTCTGAATGAGTGATTACAGAAATAGTTATTACTTATTCATACAAACTGACTCTGACTAAGTGCTCACAATGATCAGTTCCTTTGAAACTTCAGGATATATTTTCCTTGTTTTAAATAGATATTATATATTCATTAAACTGTAATTAATCCCTCCCCCCAATTTTCTGGTGGATTAAAAAAGAAGAAAATAGCTTTCTCTTTTTTTGATACATGAAAATGAGATTGTTTTCATGGGTACTATGGCTAATGTTGAATTATATGTTCCTCTGACTGTTGGTAAATCATGCTTGTGATCAGCTTAATGATCACTAGTCTTCATGAAGTTACTAGGAGAACTCTGTTTTTCTACTATATCTTTTTACTTCATAGCATATTGTGCTGTTTGGTGTTTTTGTATTTCTTATAAAGTTTATCATTATAGATTATTTTATTGACTTTTTGTCATGATAAGGACAGAGGGATCAGCAGGTAGAACAACAGAACTAACTTTAGTGAGAGAAAGAAAAAACAGAGTTTTAGCTTGAGATTCCAAGTAGACAGTCAGGGATAAGAACCAAAGGTTGGTGAGTTTGAAGAAGGAGGTGAAGGAGGAAGGAGAGAATGAGGAGGACAAGGTGGTGGAAGAAAGTACTATGGACTTCAATGAATCATTATTAAAATTAATAAACAATTATTAATAACAATTAATTAATAATCATTAATTATTATCAATGATTAATTGATGCGTCTTCCCCTCCCCCCATTATGGACTTTTAAATTAAACTTTTCCCAAACTGGCTATACTGGAAGTATGTACAGGCTCAGCAATGCAGCAATTACTGTTCTCTGAACATCAATGAAAGTTACAGAGAGAAAGTGGCCATTAGGGCGTTAGAGACCACTGAGGGAAGTTAGGCAGTGTGGATTTCAGGAATGTCATCCCCTGAGAAAAACCCAGAAGCAGGAAATCTGGAGGGTGCACTAGTCTCCTAGAGCTGCTATAAAAATGACCACAAATTTAGTGACCAAAAGTAAAATACTTTCTTGAGTGTTATAGCCTGGAGGTCAGGAGACCTCAGTGGGTCTCCCAGAGCTACAATCAAGTTGTCAGCGGGCCTGAGCTCCTTGTTGGAGGCTTGTGGAGGGATGTTTTCCTGGATTTGCTAGTTTCCAGAGACCACCTCCCTCCTGCAGTGCACATTTCCTTCCCCCATCTCCAAAATCAGAAGAAAGGCAGCAGGCTTGCTCTCTTGTGCCCCTAGGCCGCAGCTTGCTGGGTCTTCTGATTTGGAGGCTTCATCCCATCTGCAGCCTAATTCCCTTTGCCATCTGGGTGATATCTTCGCAGGTTCCACCAATAACAATTCCCTGGGAAACCATTATCTGCTCCCCTGAGGGTGGCAGAGGGCTCTGTAGGACTCGAGTCTTCATATGCAATGCAGGGAGGGAGGTGGAGGCATGTATGTGGGGGAGCTCCAGACATCTCCAGAAAAGACTGTGGTCTTTATAGAAAATGGGGTTTCTTATAAAAGGAGCACTTTTATAAGGGTGTTTGGGACACACAATAGCCTATTTTGCATCTCAAGAAGATGATAGTTTATTTACTTTCATGAGTTGAACTTATAAGCATTTAACCTGGGATTCTATTTACTTATTCTTAAATTGAGGTATCAGGCTGTATATAATTTACAGGAATAGGTTCATCCTTCTTCAGATCTATACTACGTCACCACATCTACCATCAAAGGTCCCATTTTCCTCCACCATTGATCTCTGGAACCTATTCTCTGTCTCTCCATCCTCTCTCTTCCCCTCTTGGAGTCTCGATTCAGCAGTAATAATGCTGGGATCTACTTTGATTTAGTTTTGTTTGTTCTTTTGTTTTGCTTCTCTGTGTTCCGCATGAGTGACATTATCTAGTGGCTTATGACTCATTTCATGCGGTGTCACCCGCTCCAGTCCCATCCATGTGGTTGCCCACTGACAGGATCTCACCTCTCCTTACAGCCAGCTTCCATCTCCAGAAGATGGTTCTGCTGTTCCATTGGTTGATGAATGAAACAAGGATGAGGCTAGTTAGAAAGTAGGAAGCTGCTATCAAAGGTCATGAAACAGGCAAAAAGTCCATGGCACAAATATCATAGGCCTGATCCAGGTGAGTGGCCTTGGAAGTGGAGAGGAAGGTGATCTCAGAAACATAAGGAGGAAGCATCCTCAGCAGGTGATCAGTAGTAGGTATGGGAACGGGGCAATAGATTTTGTTGTTTCTTAGTGGAATCCTCTCTGTTTTCTTCCTCAATCTCCTCTCCCTATAGAGATCTTGGGGGTTGGGGAGGGGGAAGAATGATAGGAAAGAGAAAAAAGGTGTTTTTTGAGTACTTGCCATGCAGTGCAGTCCTTATCTAGGTACGTTACAAGCCATCTTTCATGTCCCTCCTAGACTGCCATATGCGGTATCTCTTTCTGTCTGTTTTACTGAAACTGGGGCTCAGAGATGTAGCTTGAGACTGATCCAGGTCAGGTGATCCTGGACCTCCTTGTTGGAACTATTTTGCTTAGTCCCTGCACACCAGGTGAGGGGCTCTATGGGTAACTATTGAATTGTCTTTTCAGAATTGAGGGCATGAGTGCCTGAGTGTGCATGCTGCCCCTCACTCCAGCAGGCATTTGGGGTGCTTGAGGTCGCCCCAAGCACCTGCCTCCTAGGGGCAACATAGGCTTTCCCTCATCTTTAGTTACTCCCTAGGGGGCCACTTCTGTGACTGTATAACTCAGGTGAGGAGGGACCATGTGGAAACTGAAACAGAATTCTGGAAACCTGAGCTGATGTCTTCAATATATTTTGTGACCTTGGGCAAATTGCTCCCTACCGCTGGCATTTATTAAATGAGTAGTTTGGATTAGTTAAGGTCCTGTGTCCCACCTGGATAGAGACTCATTATGCTTTGGTGAATAATTCACAGCTTCAGACCCAGCACTGTGCCAACAGGATATTGTGATGATGGGGATGTTCTATATTGGCTTTGTCCAATATGGTAGCCATTAGCCAGTGTGTCCACCAAGCACTTGAAATGTAACTTGTGTGTCTGAGTAAATGAATATTCTGTTTTGGTTAATCTTCATTTAATTTGAATTGAAATGGGTACACATGGCTGTGGATCACGCCTGGATTGAAGGCTACAGTTTTAGTCACCAAAGACTCTGCTTATAGAACAAGGGTTGAGTACTACTCACTTTCTGCCAGTATGGCTTGGGCAAAATACTTGACTTCTCTCTTCTTCTATGTTCCTTTCTTTCAAGCAGGGGGAGCATGGCTATGCCTCTTTGAGATGCGAAGTGATGCTTAGGTCAATGCCTGACCTATCCTAAATGCTCAGTAAACACTGATAACCTTAAACATGTTTTGAATTTGCTGGGTCTGTCTGTCATCCTGTCTGGCCATTTATTATGAAATTAATATTTATCACTTTGACTCTAGTTTACCATCGACTATTCACTGAAAACAGGCTGGCAAAGAATTGTGATGTGTTGTTGTCATTAGCCCATTTTACAGATGAGTATGTTGAGGCCCAGGAGTTTTATTACCTTGTTCAGAGTCATGCAACTAAGAAATGGCACAAGTGGGAGTGAAACCCACTTTTCGTGACTGCAAATCCCGGGCTGGTTCCAGGCTATCACAGCTGCCTTGGCTTCAGGCAGCATTGGAGGACCCCCGCTGCCAGTGGCTCCCTTCACGTTGGTGCTGGCGCTGGAAGCTGGCGGGCCACCTATCTGTAGGGACAGCTCTGAGCGCACGCGATGCCTCGGGCCCTCAGCTGCCAGTCGCCCAGCACACTCATGTAATCTTAATGAACAATGTGCAAAGCCATTAAAAACTCAATTAGGGCTTCCTTTTTACTGCCGACGTGAGGAAATGCAATCCTGAGGTGCTCATGTGTAAACACAATAGCCGCCATCTGCTACAGAGAAGTTTTTTACCTCCAAAAAAGGGGATCTATGTTGCAGACACATCAATACTGGGGCGCTTATTGAGGTGTTATGATGCACGAAGGGGAACATGCAGAATTTATGGCCAGCCAGAGAGCGCTTCCTGGTTTAATTCCACAATTTTTGGCACAATGTATAATAACTATGAGGAAACTAATGCTGCTTTATGTTCCTTATCATGTTAGTGGCGTTTGGGGCGAAGGGAAGGAGCAAAGAATGTATTTACAGTCATCTTCTTTCCTGCTTCTGACTGATGTTGGCATAATGACCAGCTCATTTTTGATCTCCGGGAAACTGACAGCCTCGGGATGATATTAATTAAGTGAACCTGTTGATCAAAGAGGACCCCACTGAGATGCTGATACATGAGGGCTTTCATGCCTGAGCAGTCTCTACAATGATGGGCCTGTGTTCCACTCAGAGACGAGGCTTCCTTGCTTTCTGGAGACTCTGGCAGGATCTCTGGGAAGCTGGGAAGTAGGCTGTAGGTGGTGGGACCCCTTACCTAAGATACTGTGCTTGGCATGGCTGTGTGGGACAGCTTCTTGTCTCTGTGCCTTTGCACATGCTTTTCCTGGTATTTGAAATGATCCTGGCTGGGAAAGAGGAGAGGTTCAGCTAACTCTGAGAATCTAGTTCTAGTTGTTGATCTAAACTAACATGATGTGACTAATGGGGGGTTAGAAGAAAAAAAATGGGTTCCTTGCAGTTAGCAATGTGAACGAATACTCAGGTGCATTCTGGAGACTGGAGAGTCCTCTTGCAGGGAGTGACTGCAGGCCTATGGACAGTGGGGAGGATCCCTTAGTTAGGGTGAAAAGTGAAATGTAGAGCCCAAGTGTAGGGAGCATTGGTGCTGGGGGAACCCCAGGGTGACTGATACCTTGGTGGGGGAGGGGAAAGTCTCCTGGTGCAAGGAAAACCTTCTGGTTTGTCTCTGAATGTAAACAGCCTGGTGTGACTTGACAGGGGGACAGGATCTGAAATGCACTTGGTGGCATTGCAGGGTGCAGTGGAGAACAAGACCTCTTGCTTCTCATGCTGTCTCCCCATCCTGAGGTGTGTCCTTCCTCTGTGGCAGGGTCTGTCACCCAATTTGTCAGATTGTGGGTCACCTCATCTGTCCCAGAAAAACCTTTTGGAGTCTGGGGGAAGAGGTGGAAATGGGGGGGGAAGGACAGCAGACATGTCTGGTGATGGATGTTGGCTCTAATGTCTATCTGTGCCTCAGTTTACCCTCTGCAGGGGTTCCTTCCTTGCAGCCTCACTGGGAGGTTGTGATAATTAGAGATGACTTCTGGCAGAGGATGTATCTGTACTTACCCCGTGTCCTGGAATGTCACAAAGGGTACCATTCTGCTGTCTTAGAATCATGGGGGGGAAGGTACCACCTTTGTAGTATCTGCTTTCAGCGGTTAATCCCGGAGGAGGGTGAGTTTTCTGGTTGGTGGAATGTGAGGATCTGATTTACTTTCAGTGTTTTTGTCTTTGTTGACTTGCTTTATGTTGACTCATTTATGGGATGGCCCACCCAAGTGGCTCTAAGTGGTCATCCCTCGAGGACAGCTCTGGACACAGGGGGTCTGTGTGGGGCTAGGAGGAAGGGGTCCATGGTGGTTAAACCACTTGGCATGCTGCTTAGAGAAGAAAATTCAGGGAGTCTGATTTGGCCTAAACTCTAACTTACTTTCTCTAATCCAGCTTTGTGGGTAATAAAGTAGAGGTTTTGAATTCTCTTTCATCCCTGTTTCTACTTTTAAAGTCATACTCATGGGAGTGAATGACTAGCACCCCCTGAAACCCCAGCAAGGTATGAATTCCCCTATGCTTCTGAACTGGCAGTTGTAAGTCTTTTGATTGCTGGGTGCACGAAAGAGGATCCTCAAAGCACTCAAAGTGGGTTTTTTGGTTTAGTGTAAGTTGTCTTAAGGTCTTATTTGGAATTGAACATTTGGGTGGTTAAAAAAAGACTTCAAAGCAAGGGGTTTTCTAGATGGGAATATTTATTCCCACCTAGAAATTCATCCCACCTCAATGAATAAACATCTACCAAATTTTATGATACATACAATTAATTTCATTGAATCATAGCATTCAAAGTCAGAGAGTTCAGCCCTCACATTGGTATGTGAAATTCCCTAAGACATCTCATTTGTCCAGGTTCCACTTCTATTTTTTCTTTTTTAATTGATTATATATATATATATACACTTACATTATGTAGCCTATAGTTCTCCCACCATTGTATCACCCATGAACTGCTTCCCACAAGCCCTTGTGCTCACTCCTACCCTGATTTCACCTCCTTCCCTTGCAGTATGCTTCATTCCGGTTATCAGCTTGCTAGCTCTAACTTTGTTGTCCTTTTGTTCTGTTTCTCTATGCTTCACCTATAAATGAATCCAGGTTCCATTTAAGCAACTGCCATGGTAGGTAACTTTACTGTGTCTCCAGGTAGACAATCCCCTTTTGCATCACATCTACTTGTTAGAAGGTTCTTCGAACTGACAGGTGCCTCCTGGTTCTCTCTCCCATCAGCTTGCCCTTTCAGTCATCTTTATCAATTAGGCGTTACCACAGCAGTTCTTCTCAAATGAGGAGCATACTTAGTCATTAACAACAATAGGCATTTATGCTCACACAAGTTGGGAGCTGTGGGCTGAGGCCAGCTAGGACTTATGCTGTGAATGAAGAAAACTTCATTTCCCTCTTATCTGTCTTCAGAACTCTGAAGATGGAATGGCATGGTTGACCTCCAGTGGGCAGCAGTGTCCTTTTTCCTCCAATATTAACTCTTAGAGACATTCCTTAAGAGATTACAGCAAGTTAATGAGTGAATCCCCTGACCCCAGGTATCCCACAGGAACTAATGTTTTACCTAATCTGACTTTGCCTAAGCCACTTATTCCTCCTTTTGATTATTTGTAAATCCTTTAAATAAGAATTATGGGGTGCAATAAACTTGCTGCATGGTACATATTTCCACTTAGTCTCAGCCTCTTTGGCTGAGTCAATCTCTCTCATGGTCCTTCCTTGTTCCCTGTGACTCGGCTCTTTACACACACACATGAATCTGAGCATTGATTTTTGGATTGGCTGACCTCTTGGGTTCTTTGTCCACATGGCTGTGTTTTTAGATACCTGGGCAGTGTGATGTGGTTTATGCCCTGAGTTCAGTTCTGCACATGTGTATTCCCAGTCCTGAGCTGAATGGGCAGCAACTCCCTTGGGCACAATCTTTTTGTGAAAAGGTGGTTGTAGTGTAAGACAGTAGTAGCCCAGCCTAGCATGCATCTCAGGTTTCTGCATGAATCCTTCTGCGAGTGTCCTAGTGATCAAAGCAAGTGAAACCCAAAGTTGTGAAATGGGGACAGGTCTTCTTCTGCTTCTGAGAGGATCCACACAAATCATAAGGCCAGAGACGTAGAACCAAGGGTGATGAGCTAGAAAGAATCATTTGACCTATCAGTGCGCATTCAGAGACCCGCATGCCTTTCTATAAACAGGCTTTTTAATGCTTGAACATAAGCCGTGTTTTCTGCAAATATCAACAATTTTATAAAATTTAAGGTTGAAGGGAAGCTGGGTTTCACCCTTCCCTCTCTGAGTGATACAGCAAGTCACTTAATCTTGTAATTAAATAAAAAGTCTCAGTTTGCAGGTTTGTTTTGGAGATTAAATTGAGTAATATATAAATAAGTCACAAGTTCATCATGTTCAGTCATCTGTTCTGGGCTCAATATATTCCAATTGCTTCTCATATTGATTGTGTCTTTCCTGCCACTTGAAGATGCTCTGCTTTTTTGGTGTCCTCTGATGTAATCCTTGTACTCAAGATCCAGGTGGTGTGTGTTGAAATTTCACCTCCCCTGTTTTAGAGGTTCTGCTTCTATTGACACAGCCTGTATGTTTCCCTCCATTTTCCCAGTGGAGGAGGCAGTTAACTGCATTCCTGGGTTTTTATTGCATGCTTCCATCAGTAGCTGCTGGATGTAATGTTTTCCTGTAAATGTTTATAAACTATTTTGTGGGAATACTTTGTATGCCTTAGCCATCACTTAATTCTTAAAACTATCTGCTTGAGTGTTTTTTGTTTTTGTTTTTGTTTTGACAACAGAAGAGGATGTTCAGGTTGAGAGAGAAGTGACTTTTTCAGGATTCACCAGACCCTCCTGGGCTGACGTGATTTGGCCCTTGTGCTTGTGGGTATGATTGATTTTCAAAGGCTTTTCTTTCTCTCTCCTTGTCTCTTCCTCCCATGCCCTTGGTGGGTCTCCAGGATCCTTCATGATGGTGAATAGCTCTGGAAGGGCTTCCGGCCAGAAGGCACACCTCCTCTTGCCCACCCTGAAGGAGAATGACACCCACTGCATCGACTTCCATTACTACTTCTCCAGCCGTGACAGGTCCAGCCCAGGGGCCTTGAATGTGTATGTGAAGGTGAACGGTGGGCCCCAAGGGAACCCTGTCTGGAACGTGTCGGGGGTCGTCACCGAGGGCTGGGTGAAGGCAGAGCTTGCCATCAGCACCTTCTGGCCACATTTCTATCAGGTATGGCATTTCAGGTGGTTTGGTTGGTTGGTTGTTTTTTTAGAAGTAATGATCAGTGTGTGAGACAAATGAGAAAGATTGACACAGTCAAAGACAGTGGGCTATTAGAAGCATGGCTGGTAACAATTTTAAGGTAAATTACTAGGCCAGAAGTAGTGATCGGTATGACTCTGCCCAGTCACTGTCAGGTTTCAGGGAAGTATTCCATTGCTCACTATTCCACTGATTTCTCCTCCTAGCTATGCCCAACAGAGGGGATTCAACCATAGCCCCTTTCTCTCTAGAATTCATGGTCTGGAGTAGGAGACAGATTTATAAATAAACAATTGCAATATAGGGGGAAAAGTGTGGGCTCCAGGATGCTGGAGGAACACAGACATTGTAGCCTTTTCAGAGTCCAGAGGCTAACCATGAAAAGATGGAACTCACTCATTGCAGCTTTTTCTACAATAGTTGCTTACACCCACCTGATGAGGGGGGCACTGCTATCCACCCCCATTTTGCGGATGGAAAAATTGAGGTTCAGAGAGATAACTAGTCAGAGATCACCTCTGGAGAAGTTGATGTTTGGGGTGAAGGCAATGAGGTTGAGGACCACTTGACTGAATACTTGTTAAGAGTCATGTGTGGAATGAAGAAGAAATGAGACAGAAGAGATCGATAGTGATGTGTGAGGATAGCCCACAGAGCAGGGATTCTGGGAAGCATGTATAGGTCTAACTTTAATGAAGTTGTGATTCCACTTATATGCCCCATTAAGGAAATGTTACAATAATGTCATGAAGAAGTAGCAAAGCGAATGTGACATGCTAGCAGGGAAGATGCTAGGATGCATGATAACAGGTGAATTTACCTGTGGGGGCAACAGTTATTGCTAATAGGTCATATGTCTTTTGGTGTAAAGAGCTGGGTGCAGAGCTGCGAGAAAAGAACAAACGAGAAAGATTGACACAGTTAAAGACTGTGGGCTATTAAAGCATGGCTGGTAGCAACTTTAAGGTAAATTACTAGGCCTTTTATAGGGTTTAGACAAGGGGAAAAAAAAGGTGGCCAAGAGAATGTTTTATGACTAATTAGCTAGGGAAAACTAATAGCTAAGGTAATAACATTTGGGTAAAAATATTAGTTTTTGTGTGATAATGGCAGGCAGGGGAGTTATTCATATATTGTTGGTAACTTTTAAGGAATGTTTTTTAAGGTAAACATTGGGCAAATGGAGAAACTCCTCTTTGCTCTCTGGAGGTTTGTCATGTTAGTTTTGTCCTCAGTGTTTTGAAGCCAGATAAGATAGTGAAATGAAGTTTTTGTTGTTTTTTTTTTATTTCATACAGCATGAGTCTTGTCCAGTCTCAGCTGGTAGCCTCTGACATTTTGGGACATTTTAAAGAGGTTAGGAAGCTGGGTTACAGGTGAGAGACATGCTGTTGCCCACCCTGTAGTGTGCCAGAGGGGGCTAGAGAGATAGGAGGTGTTCCTCTTATCTGAAGCTCCATTTCTTTATCTGCTTCCACATTCTACAAATACTGAAGGGTGAAAAAAAAAACTATCAAAAGAGGAAAGGCATTTGAGTTGTCAGGCTAGACCTGTCATGGGTTGAATGAGTGAGCAAGATTTTGACAAAGTTTGGAAACCAAGTTGATTAAGGGAAAGTCATAAGGAAATAGGTGGGAACTAAGCCTGTAGGGGCAAGTCAGTCATGGGGGACTTTGACTGTCTCACTAAGGCGATTACATTTATTGTCTCATCTAAAGTAGTGTTACTCACACAAGAAGATCTACATGAAGGGTGATAAGGTAGAGGGAGAATCCAGGGGAATGCTATGATGTTATATATATTTAATATAAATATATATGCATGAATATGTAAACAAAATGATTAATAAAAAATTTTTTAAAAAGGAAAATAATAAGATTGACAATTATAAATATTGAAATGTGTAACTTGTTAATATATGTATGAAAGATTCTTTATTAATAATTTGTATAGTCCCTGCTATTTCCTGTGATTTCCTTTGTATGTATGACAAAATATACCAAGGTTTGTTTTAATGTCTTCAACTGGAAAATACATAATAGGATAAACAGTACAATTAAAAAATATATAGTGCTACTCAAACTAAAAATAGAAGATGATACTTCCCCCACTCATCGGGTCTCCATATTTTTAAAAACTGCAATAAAAAATGTCACAGCAATGCCAAATTGTGGTAACAGCTTCTAAACACCTCTCCCTTTTTGCTTATGTATCTCACTGTGGGTTAATAGCACTGTTCAGGCTGCCACTACTCCATAGCCCTTGTCTACAGGGCTACTTACTATTTCTGGTCATCTTGGCCTGAGGCTGGGGAAAGTGGTTTTATATTTTCAAGCAAATGCATGAAGGCATGGCATGGCATGTGAGAGAATCCACTGAATTTCAGTGTGAAATCCACTGGTTTTAAAAAAAATCTGAGTTGTGCAGCCAGCTAGAACCTGATTCCAGAACATTTTTCTCACCCCCAGTAAGATCCCTTGGCCCTCCCTGCAGGAAATCCCAGTGGCCATGATGGAAAGGCCACTTAAGTGAGAGAGTGACTGGAGAGAAAATGGAGGGACTCAAACTCCTTTTTGACTCTTACCACGAACCTCCATGACCACCACCAACTGTAGACAATCTGCAAGGGGATGGATGTAGATGCGTTTTAATGAAAGCATGTGCATAAACAAGTGGTGGGACCACATTTGGTCTCCAGGCTATTGTTGGTTGAGGCCTGAGGTGGATGGTAAAGCCAAGGTCCAGCTAGATTGTGACATCCACAAACACACGGCAAACCACCGGGAAGCCGAGAGCTGAACCCAATGTCCTGGCCTTGAGATTCGCCCTCTGTATCACTGGCATAAAATGAGCTTCCTATTAGGCTGTGGGCATTCCCTGGGAGACCCAGGCTCCTAAGCCTTTTACTTGGGGCCTGATGTAAACAGGTTCAGCTGAGGCCTACAGGGGCCAGCAGAAAGAGCAGGCAAAGTAACCCAGAAGAAGGCGGGCCCATCTCTGACAGGATACAGGGTGGGGATAAGGCACATTTCCTGGCTCCTCCCTATGTTCCAGCTCCGTGGTAAGCATCCTGCCTGGCATTTGCCTGTTAGTAACTTCCTCTGGTGGCTGGCAGAGTATCCTGGGGTTCAGAGTAGAGTTACATTAAGAAGGAAGGCCCCTGCAACCTTGTCTAGGTGCTCTTGCTCCACATTTGCTTTTCCACCTATTGGAAGAAAAGCTTGTTCATTCTAAAATCTTTGCATATGCCAGGTGCATGACGTTGGGTGTATCCACCCATCATGCTGCTCTCCACTTCTCTGTCAAAAGCCAGGGTGGTACTCTGGATTCATGGCCTAGTATCCCTAGATGGCCTGTGTGTTAGGTCATGTCAGGCTCAGTGCTTGTTGGCAAGCAGGGAGGGGAGAGTTCGCAGGAGGAGGGACACCTTTGAAGAAGTAACCCGCTGTTGAGGCATCCTTATGATAAGCAGCTTCATTTGGGACATTCTGGTTTTTACCTACAACACCCGTACATTGCATTTCTGCTTCTGAACTTTGTGGGGAGAAAGCCCCCAAATATGCTGAGAACAGCAGTTTAGAAAAGACCCGTGTCTGCTGTGCACAGTACACACACACACACACACACACACACACACACGCACACACACACATGCACACATACACAGAGCCACTAAAGGATAGTCTCAGGGCCACACACACACACACACACACACTGCACACTCAGGGGCGCCTTCCCACGCAGACATCTGGAGGGAAAAAAGGACCTATCATGAAGTTCCCAGGCACTTGCAGAAAGAATTTTCAAAACCACTGGAGTTTCAGAGCAGACTGAGCTCTGGTCCTCCACGTAGGCGTCTGCGGACTAAATGCAATTTTGGTTTTCAGCAGAGCTGGGTTTGGGACCCTGATGGCTTATGTATTCATTTATTAAAGTCATATTTCACCATCCTAAAATTGACATTTAGCTCCATAATGAACAGGAAAATTTCATCTTTTTTTATCAGGTGCCTCAACGGGCGTGTGCCTCTGCCAGCCGCTCCCCCACCTGCCTCCTCTGCGGAGTGAGGGCTCACTGGATGCACTGGTTGTGCCACGTGCCAGAAAGCATGAATTTTACTCATGTTTTTAATGATTCTGGATTTTTCTGCCCCAAGACTTGAAAAACAATATAACTTATTTTCATTAATTTTATGCCTCTTGTTCACACTGCCCTCCACCCCGCCAAGGTGAAATGGCCCCTTGATCAACCCTTAGAGGTGCTGTGTCCCAAGACAGAGGACTGGATGAAAAGCTGCGGTCTCTGTACACAATGGACTATTACTCATCAATTGAAAATGACAAATTCAAGGAATTTATGGTTTCACTAATATATAGGTGATAGGAAAAACAAGTAAAAGGCCAGGAGGAAGAGTTCAAACAATCTAACAATTAAACTAAAGAACACAACTGGGGGTGGGGGGGATGGGAGCGAGTAGTTAGGGAGGGAAGATGGTGGGTGATCCCTGGGGAATATGAAGACGTGAAACATATGCAAATAAATTAATTAATTTTAAAAAAGTGCTGTGTAGACCCCTGAAATCTGGGACTTGCCTGACTTGCACACAGGTGGACCTGAAGTTCAGTGCCTTTTTCCTGGCTGCCTCCAACATGGGCTGAGTAATTTCACCCAACAGTCAGGAGGGTGCATGGCAGGGTGCAGACCTCTCCATCTCTCTTCCAGCTCCCCCAATCTCCTCTCCTGTACCCATCTGTCTTTTCCACTAAGCAGTAAGTCCCCCTTCCTTTCTCCATGGGGCCTCCCCAGGAGGCTGCAAGAAAGCATGTCTCCCTGTGTCCCACTTCATTCACCTCCCTGTCATCTCTCCCCATGAAAACACAGACTGTCTTCTTCCTAAACCACGTTCTGATGAACTAACATTTCTCTCTCTCATCTCTTGAGAGCATGAATGAAGCCCCTTAAAATTTTTGCTCTGCAGATTCTCTGCTCCAGGACCACAGGAGGGGAGGCTAAATGTCAGGTCTCTTAGATCGCGACCTGACTTAGCCACATCTTCCCTCACCTCAGACATGCACATCACCTGTTTTGCGAAGAGAGACTGAGGGCAGCTCAGCCTTGAGTCGCTCTCAGGGAATTACTTCCTGGCTTTGTCCAGCAGCTCCTGCACAGGGAGAAGTTTGAACATTTCTATGCAAGTCCCATCTCCCAGCACCAGAAAGTTCTAGGGGCTGGGCCTGTGCAATTAACAGTAGATCCACACAGCAGCCTGTGGTTGAAGAGTGTCCTGCAGAGGAGCTGGGGTTCCCCACCTAGGCCTTCTGCTTCAGTGTCTATCCTCTGTACACTGCAGTGGCAACAGGGGGTGATTGACTTCTCTCCCTTTCTACCAAGACCTGCAAACAGATAGCGCTGGAGGAGCATCCACAGCTCTTTACTCATATCTCTGCCTCTTTTCCCACTTCCTGACTTCATTCCACAGGACCTGTATTCAGTTTCCTCGTGAAGTTTCCCTCTCTCCTTAGAAAACCTGGACATCGTGCCCTGACATCATCCTGTATCCAGAAACTAGAGCTGGCTGGGTCTTGGGTGGGGCCTTCCTAGCCAGGGCCATATCCCAGAAGTACGTTGATGGGTGATCATCTCACCTGGAGGCTGCCCATGGCTCCTCTGACTCGAAGAGGGGCCTCTGATGTTCTGCAGAGCCTGGAACGCTGAGCTATACCTTGTCACCTGCCTTGCGTGACCCATGCATGATGAAGCTCTGCTTGACACATCTGTTGAAGAGGATGCCTCCCTTGATCACTAGTAGTAAGACTGCAGGAAGACCCTCCCATCTCACAGGCTGCTTCTGAGCGGTCCCTACATCTTGCTGCAGCCCAACCTCATCTCCTTAGTCATGTTCTATAGCCCCCTGCTCCGGGACTTGTTACAAAAGCTTCCCAAGGCCAACCTGGTGTGTGGAAGCCCTGTCATGTGCTCTATAACCTGAATCACGAATCCTTGAAATGATCCCCATCACCAGGTTCCCATTCAGAGCTGTCAAATATGCAAGGTGATTAAGGGCATCTTGGTAGCTTTGGGGATACTTGTGACATTTAGAGACTGACCCTGCCTTCCCCACCTAGTGCTTATTGCTTCATGACTGAGATCAGGTCTACGTTCTCCCCCTGCGCTTCCTTTCTGAGCTTTGTAAATTCAGCTGGCCCCACTTACTAGGGCTATTGAGAGGACAAGACACACAGGAGAAAGTCATTATTGTTGACCCTTACTACTTTGGTTATATTTCTCCATTTGCATTCAAAGCTATCTGGTAAGGTGCCCCTGCTGGTCAGTACCAGTTCTTTCACTGGTGTCCTCATCCCAGCTGACCCCTACTCACTCCTGCTTCACAAATCCCTCACCCCTCTTGTATGTTGCTCCCCTCCTCTGTCTCTCCAATCATGTTCCAATCTCTCCATCCCAAGCAGTATCCTAACTTGACTTTTAGCACTTGTCCTTGAAGGCCCTAGCCAAGGGCCGCCTTGGTCTCTTTACCTCCCCTGTCTTCCAAGTGACCTCATCAGGTTCTCTCTCTGAACAACATTCAGTTGCTGAAGCTACCACATCTGTAACTTTGGTTCTAAACCACCCATGAACTCCATAAACAAAATGGCTGTGTCATACTTAACATGTCTATGAAGATGTCTAATCAACACCTCCAACACAACAAGGGAGATTTTTAGGTAGCTCTGTCCATATGCCACCTACTTCCATTCATATCATCTCTCTTTGTGGATAAATCACAACCGAGTCAGCCTTAAGTCTCACACTGAAAAGTCTCATTTAGGTTTTTTCTTTCCTTCACTCCTCCTCCCCTCTAAATCTACCAGCAATTCTTTTCATGTCAGACTTCAAAATATCCCCCCAATCAGCATCTTTATTCTCCATAGCTCCCACCATCATCAAAGCCATTCTCGTAGTTAGATTGGAGGTCTACAATAGGCATCTGATAGGTCTATTTGTTTCATTCTTGCTCAGGTGCTTTTTTCCCACTCAGTTCCACAGAGCAGCCAAAATGATCTCTTTAGAATGTAAATTAGATCATGACACTGCCCTGCTTTAAATCTTTCAGTGACTTAGAAGAAAATTCAAGCTCCTTACTATCTTGTTAGACCCCAGGTGTGTTTCTAGCTTACTCACTGTATCCCAGTCATATGATTTCCTTCTTGTGGTCCCTGGTTATATAGAGCTTTCCTACCCCAGGGCCTTTGCACTTGTCATCAGCTCTTCTTTGACTATTGTTTTTCATCCTTTGCTCTTCAGAGTTCTCTCCTGAGCACTCTGAAGACAGAGACCTGCTTCCCTCTTAGTTACTCTTGATGTTCTTAATCACAACACTCTATATATTTTCTTCATGCCACCAATCAAAAAATGAGTGTGTTTCACACATTTATTTAATTTCTGTGTTCATTGACTACACTGTCAAGTTCACCAGGGCTAGAACTTTCATTGTCTTGTTCACTTTTATGGTCCCAGCATATTTGATACAGAGGAGGGTTTCCATAAATCTTGAATGAATGACTGACGATGAATGAAGGCATGGATAGATAGATGAAAAGATGAACAAAGACCCTTATTTTGTAATGAGTGCATTCAGAGTTTAAGGAATGATGCTTTATGAGCAGTCAGTTACAATATTGTGTGATGGGTGCTTTAGTGGAGCTAATTATAGAGTGGTACATGATATACTGATGATAAAACATAGAGATACAAAATAATATACCTTAAAGCACATCATTTTTACTATAAATCCAAGATACTTTATTTCTATTGTAGAAAACCTGAAAAATAACCAGAAAAGTATAGAGGTAAATACCCATCCTTCATAATCTCTTTAGTGTAATTTAAAAAAACACACCAATAGATTACTACCATTTCTACTTATTCTCTTATGAGCTATCCTTTGAAAACTATCAGCAATTTTTATTTTGTTGATTCTCAAGAATTCTTTACACAGTATTAGGATATCTACCTTTTAGCAGACACATATGTTAAAAATGTTTTTTCAGCTCATTTGACTTTTAATTTTATTTCAGACTTTTGTTCATTTACAAATCTTACTTTGACACAATAGATAGTAGGAAGATGCTGTATAACTTTCAAGAAATTGATTTTTAAGGATTTATTAATTAAATGATTAATTGAATGATTTTGGTTACAAAGTTGTAGGCCCAAACCAGTACAATTTTTTAAAGGGATTCATTGATTGGAATTATACTTTGCTGATTATGTAATCTCTTTGTAAATAATCCATGAGCATTTTGATGAACATTTCATTCTCCCTTGATATTTATTAATTAAGACATTGGTTAAAGTCTTCAAGTACTAGTTTCTTAAATAATTTTCTTCTTGTAAGAATATTAACTCATGAATTAAAAAATGTTTTAGTTCACTTAATATTTTTAAATTTCTTTTTGTTTAAAATTCTACTTTGACACTTTCACGTTACGTTTGCATCAAGTGTTCTGTGTTTATTTGCATTTCTGTATTATGTGTTTGTTCAACTTATTATTTTTAAGGTTACTGAGTCATTCTGTTTTAGGTGTTTATCTTAGAGCATGTAATTAGACTTTATTTAGACATTTCGAAAACTTAACTGTGTTTTATTTTAACCCATTTATATTTATTGTTACAACAAATATTTTTTCTTATTTTTGGCATTTACCTATACAGTTTGAATGCTTTCTTGCTATTTCTTTAAAAATGCATTTTTTGTATTCTTTTTCCTCAATTGACTTCATTTTGTGTTTTCTTTGCATTATTAAAAAAAATGTAATTTTTTTATAGAAAGACCTTCTGTTGGCTTTCTCCCCTGTGGGATGAAGCAGCTATCACATTTTAATTTCTGCAAACCTTCCTTCTTAACAGTTTTGTTTGGTAAGCCTGTCTGCAGGACCTTGCTGTCTCAGTTTACCCCTCACCCCAGCTTGTTGTTATGTTCGTGCCAACTGCTTTATATTTGTTGTGACTGTCATCTTCAAGTCACTTTACATAATTCCTAGGCAGTTACATATTGTCTCAGAGATGGAGCTTAGTACTCAAGGAAGCTGCCTCTCCATCAGTACCCTCTCCACTAGTTCCCTACTCATATATCATAGTTGTTAGGACACCAGAGTCCACCAAGACTGCTGACTTCGGAATCCACGAACCTGGAGTGACCAATTGGGCTGCAGAAAGTGTCCATACAGAAGTTTTTTATTGGTGTCATTAGCTATATTACTTCCTTCTGGAGAGTAACAGGCAGGAGGGAGAGGCTTCATTTCGTAGGATATTGAGATGGGAGTGATGACAAGTCACAAATACTTGAATCAGCAATGGCATTGGTATCCAACTAGTTCGCATCTAGAAAGTGCTCGCTTTATGTGATTTCAACTTAATAGCAGAGCTAGAAGGACATGGTAGATGAAAGAAATATTAAAAAGACAGAACAAAGAGGAAAATGAATCTGAGAAAACAGACAGAAGGAGAAACCCAAGTGGAAGTCCAAATCCCCATCTTCAATGATGATGTCCATATTTCAGAAAAGATGGCTTGTAAGACAAGAGAAACAGTTTGAGGGGAAAGCTGCTCAGATGTATTACATATAGATTATGTTTGAGGAATTGATGTGATATCTAGAGGGAAACACAGATCAGTGGGCTGGGTCAGTACGACTGATATTACGTGAAAGTTAAATGTGGAGAAGTGGGCTTGGGATTATTAGTGAACTGGTAGCTATTGAAGGAAGGGTATATATAGTGAAACAAATGAGTAGGGGATTGCTCCTGCTTAAAGGGTGGATGTAGGAGAGAGAATGCTGACAAATAACTTATGGTAGAATAACCCCAGATTTATTATCAAAACCATACGAGTGAATCGTCCTATGGGTCTCAGAGGAAAATTGGAAAATACCTACTGGACTTCACAACTGGAGATGACTGGTTTCTAGCTGAGAGCAGGTTGGAGAGTAGTGTTGGGGTAGAGTTGGGATTACAGCTGGTTGAAGTTTTGCTGTAAGAAGTAAGGAAGGGTTGAGAATGAATGTTTATAACATGATGGAGAATTTCAGATGTAATTGAACTATTGAACTGTATTAGAGAAGATCCTGTCATCAAAAGGTGAACTTCAAGAGAAGCCCACATGGGTGTATGTCAAAGTCAGGGGTAAGGGAGGGTTTGGAGCTAGGGATACAGGAAGAGGCTGGAAGAACCAGAAATTCAGCAAATATGTCAGCAGTATTGCCCTGCAGCTGAGGCACTGGAGGCAGTGGCTGATGTGGATGGGGTTTATGCTGATGGGGTTAGAAGTTAGAAGTCAGCTCTTCTCCTATTCCCTGGCTTCTTCTTTTCTTGTCTGCTGGAATCAGGTGGGTGAATGTTGAAAGGAGAATGGTTGTGTGAGGTGCAGAGTGATGGTGGATTTGCAATAGACTTGCCAAATTAAAATGAGGGCATGAAGGATTTGGGGTGTTAGCTCAGAATGGTTCCGGTGATTAGACAGTGACAAGGCGGAGGGGGTGTCTTGGGGCTTGTTGAGAATAAGGGAGGTTTAGGCTATTACATTGACTCTAGAAACGTTGAGCCTGGAGAACAGGTTTTAGCGGAGAGGGGTATGTCAGAATATAGGAAGATGGGAGTCCCCATTTGTGGGGTGGAGGAGGACAAGTATGCATGTGTGTCTGAAACTGATTGGAAGGTAAGGCCACTGGAATTTGGGAGCTTGGGATAGTTGGTCACAGTGTCCACACAGAAACTCACACCTCCTGGGTGAAGACAAAGGTTGGGTGACAAAGACACTCTTAACTAAGTTTTAAAATCTTACTTGAAATGAGCAATTTGGGTGGGAATCAGAATGAAAAAATCCAGGAATGTGTTACTCTGGAGTTTGTAGAAACTAAAAGCTGGGCATGAGAGTTAGTTTCGAAGAGGTGCTATTAAGAAACCCAGATGAATTTTCTTCCCTGGAGATGAGGAATCAAATCAGGGCAAAAGCTCTTTAACTTAGGGTGACTTCCAAGCTAAGCTTCTCCCTCAGCCTTCACAGAAAGTTGGGATGTTAAGATGTCATTCTTCTCTGTGCTTTGCTTGTAACAGCAAGGTAAAAAAGTGCAGATTGGGGTTTCCAGGCCATGTTTGGGTTGTTTACCCTGCATCCGAGCATTCTTTCTGAAATCCATTAAAGCTGTTCCATGTGACTGACTTTTCTTTTAAAAGTCACCTGAATGTGGTCTTTTTACCTCGTTTTGAAAATCCAAGTCAATTACCAAGGTAGCATCCCAGTCTAATGCAAACTCTTTGGGGAGGTTTGGATGGGAAGCCAGAGCAGAAAGGGTTGGGGGCTGGGCAGTTTCCTATGATGAAAGCCTACAACCACTTGTGCGAAATTGACTTCCTCCTGTGTGTTGCAGGTGATATTTGAATCCGTCTCTTTGAAGGGTCATCCTGGTTACATTGCCGTGGACGAAGTCCGGGTCCTCGCCCATCCATGCAGTAAGTCGGTTCCCTCCTCCCAACATAGTCTTGCTTCCATGGCAGACCGAGTAGCTCGGAAACTTCAATCCCCCCTATTCATTCAGCTCACAAACACATCTCACTCTCCCTCTTTTTTAATCCTTCAAAAATGCTTACATGTTCACTGCAATCAATCCTGAATAAATCCATAATTTTGCTGGCCTGCTCAACAGGCAGTACCTAGAGGAATTTGCAGAGAGTGCAAAACATCTTCGTTGGAATCTCTCTCCATTATTAAGGGAGTCTAAAGTCCTGATTGTTTATTAGTGGGATTCAGACCACTGAAGTGGAAGAATTAGAGGGCTTTGGATAGAATCTTGTGCAATTGTCTTAAAAAAAGAACAACACCAAAACACTGAGCAAATTAGCACACTGTTCACTCACAGGGAAACGTACCCCAAAGCTATTAATTCTTTAAAAGTAATTTTAAATATACTCATCAGCTCTATGTAGGCGTAAAGAAAGATTTCTCACAGTGGTTAGTACTTATGGTATAGTGTCAAGAACCCTCAAAGGCATGCCACTTCTGCAGGCCCCTCCAAATTCCTCTTGGGGGTCTCTGCTGGGTTTAGTCCACCACGTTTGGATGTGTTTGAGGAAGGAGCTCTGAGTTCATTAAGTCTCAGATGTGAGAAGCTCAGGTATAGTCTATGAGATCTTGTGATATTTGGCGTATGTGTATGAGACTCGACTCAAAGCTATGTGGGTGGGGACAATAGCCGCCTCTAGGAGGGCTAACTGGGAGCCTGCCCACATCTGTTGATGTTCTATGCACTGAAAATACCTATTAGTCTCTGGTTGCAGGTACCTTCTAGTAGGGCTCTCTCTGCTTCCTTTGTTTAGGCCTACTTATGCTATCAACTGTGATGCAGATTGCTGTTCCTCTAAAGATATTCTGTGTGTCCTTCTGTGCCTTCTGGCCCTTCCATTTAGGGGTTGTTCTTATTCCAGCCTCATCCATATAGCTTTAATTGAAATGAAATTTCAATTTCACTGCAGTGAATTTGTCAGTGCCTCTAACATCACTTCCTCCCCTTAATGCTACAATGCCATTGTTTGACTTATTGAGTTAGACCACTGTCTCTGGAGGAATCTGGGACAAGTTCCCATGGTTTTCATGAAATAGTATTTTGGATAAATATGGCCAGTGTCTGGAGTAAAGGGTTCTCCTTTTCAGAGGTCAGTCTTCCTTTGGGATGCTGACCTCTGGGTATTCCATCCAGCAGTATGGGCGAGAGCCCCTCTCTATACTCTGGGTCACTTATGAATCGGGAATTTTTTTCAGATATTTCTGTCCATTCAATCACATCTGGTAAATGTTTCCACTGAGCCAAAACTGATGTGAAGAGAGTCTCAGATCCCCCTCCCCCCCATCCCAGCTAGCCAGGAGATTTGAGAAGATATGCTAATGAGTTTTCCTTACCAGTCAGAAATTTCCCCCTCTCTGGACTCCCAGGAATGGCCATCAGTTGCCCATTGGAGTTGATCTTGGTTTCAGGCTGGGCTAATATGTTGGCCGATGTCTATACTATATGTGGTCACACATGCTCTGCTCTGTGCAACCCTCAGGTTTGCAGTCTCTTTGAAACAAGTCTCAGACTTTGCCAACCCCAGCTTCCTTCAGAGGACACTTACCTTGATTGTACTCCTAACTTGAGCTTGGTGCTTCCACTTGCTCTTACTAGTCGCTGGTGTGTGGCTGGAGATTCTATCCAGACTCTCTCTCGGGACCCCATCACTCTGTGTTCTGAAGAGACTTTTTTCCACCTTGAGGCCCAACCTTGCAGCTCCCTCTTGACCCAATCTCAACTTGGCCTTAACTCCAAGTACTGTCTATGGTTTGCCGTGGCCGTCAAGTACTTCCTTCTCTTTATTAAATATCCACAGGATGGGTTTCCCCAAATGGTGTTTGGAAGCCTGACTTTCTAACCCCAAAGCTTATGGTTCCTATTGGAATTGCTGGGCTGCTCCTGAATTTAGGATTCTCCTGACAGCCTAAGCTCCTCCTGCCAAGGCATGTGGCATGCATGCTCATGGAATTGCTGAGAGCCAGTTACCCAGCAAATGGGCCGTGGGATACAGCTCAGGAAGACATGACACTGGCTGTGCACCTGCGAGATGTGCTTTGGCTGAGTTTCACCATGATGCTTAGGCAACTTATGCTTAAATTTCCCAGAAATCAAAATGTAAAAATTCTGTGATAGTGGCTGGAATTGGAAAAAATCTCTTTAAGCTTATGTGCAGATACTGGCAGTGCCTCTAACTCATCAGAGAGGTATCCAGAGCTCGTGAGCAATTGGGTGGAGCCTACAAAAGTCCCTCCCAGGGACCTGATTCAGTCCATATCCAGTCCAAGTTTCTATTTATCCTTTTTTCAACAAATAAATGACTGCCTTGGCTACCCCCAGAATTTCTGTTGAACATCAGACATACCAAAGTGACTGATGGGTTAGGTTCCTGTCTCCGTGGTGTTGACTTAGCACCGAGGGAAAGGGAAGAAAGACACAAATTTAGTAGCTGCCATTAAATCGTAACTAACATTAATGAGTGACTGTTATGGTTTCAGATAATGTTAGTGCTGTGGACGGGGTGTGGGGGGGATCCTTAGAAAGTGTGGTCAGGTGAGGTGTTCTGAGCTGAGACCTGAGGCAACTCCCTGTATGAGGGTTGGTTTGGGCAGGGAGCCTTCTTAGCTAAGCACAGCAAATGCAGAGGCCCTCCAGTGCTCCGGCGAGCATCTGCTGGACGCAGTCCAATCGTCCCAGGCATCTGGGCACAGGGCAAAGAGATCTGAGGGACTAATGAGGAGCAAAGTGGCCCTGACTCTGCAGGGCCCTGGTGGTATCATGGCCAGTTCAGACTTAATCTAGGGACAGGGAGGTGTCACTGGAGGGATTTGTGCTGAGGTTATTTCTCATACTAGTTCAAAGACCACTTCGGCTGCTCTGTGGAAATTAAGTTGAAGGGGAATAAATAGGTCAAGTTACCTACTGGGAAGAAAGTTCTAGAGTCATAGAAGTGACTGGTGGCCTGACCAGAGTGTTGGAAGGCTTCCACTTATCATTCAACATGTTTGATGGAGCATATACTCCCTCCATGCCAGGTTCTGTTCTGGGAGAGAGCACAGCAGATACAACCTAAATCAGTGACAGAGACATTGAAACAGATGGCCTGATCTGTACAAAAAAGGGTATATTAGTTTGCAAAGGCTGCTGTAACAAGACCACAGATTGGGTGACATAGTTCTAGAGGCTAAGTTAGATTCTCCCATGGTTCTTCACCTTGGCTTGCACACTCAGCATATCCTCCATGTGGTCTTTCCCTGTACATGCATGTGTATGTCCAAATTTTTTTCTTCCTAGAAGGATACTAGTTGCATTGAATGAGGATCCACCCCAACCACCCTGTTTTATAATAGTATCCTCTGTAAATTCATTCTCCATCTGAGATAGTGGGAGTTGAATTTCCAATACATGGATCTGAGAGGAACCCAATTTAGCCCACACCAGAGGGCAAGCAGTGCTGTGATGAGACACAGAGCATGGAGAGGGGCAGTGATGGACTCAGGAGAAAGAGGCACGTGGTTTTGCATAATGGGTTAGGAGGGGAGGCAGAACTGTCACAAATGGTGCCCATTCACATTTCTGGTTTACAGGGCTGGCGGGGAGGGGTGCAAGCTGAAGGTGGCGAGAATCTAGGGAGAAGAATGTACCAAGGTGCCAACCATGTTAGGGACTGTGGGTCTGCTTGTGGTCTCCAAGATAGCATACCCATCTATGGCTTCTGCATTGTCCTTTGGACTGACAGGGTTCCCCCTCTCCCAACTCCAGCTTAATATATTTATAATCTCACTCATAGACTATTAATAATTTAACTATTTGAGAAATATGCATTCTCTTTATGTCCTCAGGCTTTTTAAAGTCTCCACTTCTTTCTTCCAAAGCAGGTTTTCTTTTAGCATATGGTCAGCAATTATCAATAAGTGAGTCCACTAGATATTCTGAAACTTCCAGGAGGGTTAGTGCCTGTCCTACTATTGCATACAATCAATTTGGGCTTCACTTTTTCAGAGGTGATCTCACACCTTCCAAAACCTGACCATAAGACAGGTGCAATGTTCAGAGGAAATATTTTCCTCTTACCAACTCAAGCCTCTCATCTATACGTTAGAGCCCATTTGATGTTTTTCTGCTATCCTCAAAGCGTTTAGCCACCGTTTTCCCCTGCCACCATTAGTGTTCACCATTAGCAGGGCCACTGCGATCATAACCGTGTATGATAAATGTCAGCACAGTTTTCCACCCCTTTTGGAGGTTTCTGGCCCCTGTGTTGACTTTTAGCATTTTCCAAACTTTTCTTCATTTTTTTTTTCCCATGACAACCTTGCAGACCATGTCACTGGGGCCACCAATGGTCTACAACATGTTTTGAATGTCCATGCTGTGCTCTCTCCTCCTTTGTCTGGCTTCCTACCGAGCACTGTCAGGCTTAAAGAGCGAGAGAAAGGCCACAATAATATGTCTTCAGATGCTGCACTGACATCTGCAGGAGTCTAAATGTCACAAACATCAAGGCATTTTGCCCCAATTGGACAGCCAGTGTTTTGTTAACCCCAGTGGCCGGGATCTCATTTAGGGATTGCTGGGACAGTGAGAAAGCTTTAAACCATGAGCTGGTGGTTGGTCTCTACCTCTAGATCCACTGTATGAAAAGGTTGGTGACTTGAAGCTGGTGGCATCCTTCTTACCCCCATGCCATGGATGCCAGGAAAAGTTGCTCTGGGGGAGTCCAGAGCTCAGAGCTGGAGCGGTGATGCAGTTCAGAGAGGTCAAGGACTCAGATGTGGAGGAAGCAAGTCCCCAACATAAGGAGGGTCCCCAGAGAGAGCCAGCTCTCATGAACTAGGCATGAGTCAGGTTCACAAAGCAGAGACAGGAGTTGGGACCCTTGGATGAATTCCTGTACCAGGACCACAATCAAGGACCAGGATCATGTGATCCTGCAACATAACTTCTGGGGGTCGGAGGGGTGTGGGGCACCATCCAATTGATGGGACCACACTGTTCAAGACAGGCCACTGAGAGTTATTCATGATGGCTCATGAAAGGTCTCAGTAAGCCAATCAGATGATTAGCTACCTTGAGGTAGGGAGTCTTGCCTGGCCTCTGCCTATTGCATTTAAGTTTCAACTGCCCCTTTCAATGAGTAAACAAGGTCCTTTCCCAGTTTTCCTTAGTTCCTGCCTCTCTTTAGTGCCATCCTCTAATTGAGGCTGGTATCTGTTATGTTGGTATTGTACTTGCAGTGTTGCCTTTCTTCTCTCGAGAAGTCCTTGTTTTAT